>ML315086.1:0-22500 GCA_005239505.1 Nicotiana paniculata
TCAATTAACTACAACAAGAACATAGTTGAACAAATAGAGATTAATCAATCAATCGAAACTATACTAATATCACAATAAGTTTATCCTCCAACGGGTTACACAAGAAATTAGCTAAACATGTTCAAAAGAATCAAATCTAAAATAACTTGCATAATTAAACTACAAAGTAATGAAGAAAATCTGTACAAATTGATGTCTTGCCGCCCGAATCTCTTCTCTCCTCTTCGAATCCCCTTGTAGTCGTGTTTTAGGAGTCTATTTATATGTTTAGGGCGAACCCTAACCGTGTAGGAGACTTCTATTTCAACCGGGAAACACTTAAACTCGTCAAAACTCGGATTTGGCCGAACTGGGAACCTCGGGCGTTTGGACCCAAAGGCCTGGATAACGTCAGGCTAGGGCTGGCGTTTCAGCCCTAAGGCTTGGATAACGCCAGGTAGGGTCAGGTTGTAGGGCTCTGTCGCCCGGCTATCGCCCGAGTGTCTCCTTTCGCGTATTTTTTGACGTATTTGTATCCCTTTAGCTCCATTTCCATCTCCAATTCACCTACACATGAAATAAACTCCATTAAGAACATAACAAGTGTATTTTTATCATTAATGCACCTCAAATGTAAGGTATATCACATGTTAAACTATGAAATTTAGTCTAGCATCAGTGGCTGTAGGTCCGTTGTGTCATTTGGGACCTATGTGTAAAATTTGAGGTCATTCGGACTAGTTTTGATGTGTTTCGGCATCGATTGTAGATTTTGGAAATTTCATAAGTTCTTTGGCTTGAATCCCTGTATAATTGGTGATTTTGGTGTTATGTGATGTGTTTTGGAGGCTCGACTAAGTTTGGATAAGGTATTAGTACTGGTTGGTAAGTTTGGTTGAGGTCCCGGGGGCCTCTGGGATGTTTCGGATGCTCAACAGGTGATTTTTGGAACTTGGAAACAGATGAACCATTGCTAGTTCTGGCGTCTTGAACCTGCGGACGAGGAACCGCATATGCGGACACGCAGGTGCGAAAGAGGGGTTCACAGGTGCGGGTTTGGTCAAGGTCAACCAGTTCTCACAGGAGCGGTCTGGGTTCTGCAGGTGTGGAGTCGCAGATACAGCCCAATGACCGCAGGTGCTGCCCCAGTCCTTTTAGTGAGTTTTCGCACCTGCGATGGATTTTTCGTAGGTGCGAGATCGATGAGCAGTTTATATCAAATTCGAGGGCTTGAAATTCATATCTTCTAAAAATGATTGGAGCTCGGGAGTAGGCGATTTAGACTGGGTTTTGAGGAGAAGATTCATAGGTAACAATTCCTAACCTTATTTCCTTTGTATATCATTAATCTATAATAATTTCTTCCATGCAATCAAGGAATTTGGGGGAAAATCATGAAAATGGGAAGAAGTTTCCCCAAATAGAAATCCGACAATTTAATGAGATTTTGACGTCGGTTTNTCTTTTTCGAGTGAGTTCGTGAGTGAAATGGTGTTCTAAATTTGTAACTTTCACCCGATTCCGAGACGTGGGCCCGGGGGATTTTTTGGGCAATTTTCCTAATTTCGCGTATTAGCTTCGAACTTATTAGCTATTTTGATTCCTTAAAGTGATATTTACATTATGCAATCGAACTGAATAGATTTGGGCCATCCGGAGTCAGATACTCGTGGAAAGAGCGTGGTTTTGAGTTGAGTAGCTCAGTCGAGGTAAGTGGCTTGCCTAACTCTGTGTTGGGGACTTCCCCTTAGGCTATTTTAATATTGTTTTATGTTGTTTGGGCGTCGTGTACATGAGGTGGAGAATATGTACACGGGCCATTGTTGCTAAAACTCCATTTTTCCCTCGATGACTTAAATCATTTCATTTCTATTTCACTGTCTCATGTATTGACTATGTAGTTTAGATTAGGAAGTAACATGTCTACCTGTTTTACTTGAACTTCCACTAGTTGTTACTATCTGCACCATGTTAGGTAGTTCTATCCATATTTTTGCCTGAGAATTACTGAACTGTTTTTAAATAAAAAATTATATCCGGTATTTTTACTGCATTGCATATTTAAATTGGGACTACGGACGAGATTCCGAGAGCTTTCCCCCTATACTGCATTGCATATTTAAATTGGGACTACAGACGATATTTCGGGAGCTTTCTCTCTGTACTGCATTGCATATTTAAATTGGGATTACGGATGAGTTTCCGTGAGCTTTCCCCCTGTACTGCATTGCATACTTGATACTGTGAGATATGTTGTGCTGAGTCGAGGGCTCCCTGTTACTATTTTCTCTTAGCTCATTGTTTCTACTGATTTTCCTTAGCTTATTATATCTCTCTGTTCAAATTTTAAACTGTTTTTACTATAAAAATCCAGTAGAGCCTTAACCTGACCTTATCACTACTCGAATGGGGTTAGGCTTGACACTTACTGGGTACAAATTTGTGGTGTACTCATGCCC
The DNA here is from genome assembly GCA_005239505.1 of Nicotiana paniculata. NCBI lineage: Eukaryota > Viridiplantae > Streptophyta > Magnoliopsida > Solanales > Solanaceae > Nicotiana > Nicotiana paniculata. The sequence continues at coordinate 2,439 of ML315086.1, forward strand.
TTTCCTGCTCATGTTTTTCATGTGCAGATCCAGGTACCAGCACTTCGTTTCGTGGCTAGGGGTCCGAGCAGCAGCTTCCAGGAGACTGAAAGCTAATTCTGCCGTGTCCGCTGAGACCTTCGAGTCACCTTCTACTCCAGACTTAGATAGATTTTTTTCATGTATTCCCTCACGTTTTATAGAGATATTTTGTGACAGAGCTTGTGACTAAAGTGATATTCCAGTTTTTGGAAAGTTGTATTTTGTCCACGCCAAGTGGCGATGTTTCATTTGTAGACTCACTTTATTTCGTCTTTATTTTATTACTTCTATTTAATATGTGTTTCCGCAATTAGGCTTACCTAGTCGTAGAGACTAGGTGTCGTCACGATGCCTTTCGGAGGGTAAATCGGTTCATGACACATTTCGATAGGGGCTTCGTGATTTTAATATAGTATAGACTAGTCTTAGTGTACGCGTTTTGTGTGTGTATCTAACTCAATAAAAAAATTATTTAATATTTATCTTTGAGATATAAAATAAAAATATAAGTTCTTGAAAATAATGAATGTTGGTCGTATATAACTAATAAAAAATGAAACTGCTCCACGGAAATATTCAATCACTAGTTAAATAATTCAACTTAAAATGCATCTCAAAGAATGACTGAAGTTAGAATGGGAAGTGTGTATTTAGTTTGGAAGTATCATTTTTAAGTGAGATTAGTATTTAAATAATATTGATTAGCTAGCTCATACCAAATTTTAAGTATTTAATTACAATTATATTTTTATTCGATAACATTTTTTTTCAAATAGTAAAAAGTCGATTAGGTGAAAAATCATCCTGGAAAAAAGAAATGATTATTCTTTGTAAATCTAAAAAATTTAAGAATCACTTTATATCATAAGTAAAGTCTACAATTAAATGACCTTTTAAAAAGACATAATTAATAAGTACATTCTCTCGGCGTTTCTCTACTAACCATCTCTCAGCGCCCGTTTAGGTGAATTTACTAACGTGCGCTGCTCACCGGAATGGGAGGGCGAGGAAGACCACGGAAGCGGGTGAATAAGTTATTGATTACGGACTTCAAGCTGCTCGAGGAACTGAAGATAGGAACAGGAAGTGGAAAATCACCAGTTGGAGGAAATCTCCATGGATCTGCTGCAAAGCAAACAACAATGGATAAGGACAATCAACTGAACAAACATGAATTGGAGGTCACGCCTATAACTGGGAAGGGGAAATCAATTGCTGGTATGGATGAATCAAGCACATGCAGGAAGGTCAACAATGGTGATGTTACTAACTGCCATGCAGGGGGTACCTCTGGGGCTAAAGATGTGCGAATTCAGGGTAGCGGTTCTGGCGCTAACGGATCTAACAACAACAAGGATAATGAAGCTGCTCAAAAGGTAGTGAGAAATGGAAGTTCGCCAAAAGAGACTGGAAATATGCAAACCTGGGCAAGTGTAGTTATAGGAAGTAAGATGGCATCAAAAGTCATGAATCTGAGATATATTCCACCTAGCATCCAAGAAGGGAAGACAATTGTAAAATCAGAGCAGGAGGATATAGAAGAGGAGAGATGGAAAATGGCTATAATTCTGTATGTTATCGGAGATTCACCATCGATAAGAGTAATGGAGAGATTTTTAGTAACACAGTGGAAGTTTGCAGAGAAGCCCCAAGTTTACTACCATAATGATGAATACTTTGTCATTCGATTCAAAATCATAGAAGACAGAGATGAGGTGTTGTTATCAGGCCCAAACACAATTAATAACAGGCCTGTGATAATGAAGGAATGGTCGGCAGAATTTAATTTTCAAAATGAAGTGCTTAAAACCATTCCAATTTGGGTGAAGTTTCCTAAACTTCCTCTAAGTTGATGGGGAGGGAAGTCACTAAGTAAAATCAGTAGTGGTTTGGTACTCCTGTATATGCTAATGGGTGCACCACCAATATTTCACGCATATCATATGCAAGGGTCCTTATTGAAATGGATATTACTAGACCACTTCCTAAGAGCATTACTGTACAGGACCCCAAGGGAGGGATGTTTGAACAGGAAGTGCAATAGGATTGGGAGCTTGAGTATTGTGCATCATGTCTGCAAATAGGTCACAATTGCAATAGTACAAATGTGCAGAAGCAACCAGTATAAGGCCAAAGAGGGAAACAGGTAAAGCTTATGCAAATTTGGAGGAGATGTGAACAAGTGAAAATAAGTGACAAAATGAATGAGCAACTACAGGAAACAAATGGGCAAGCAATTGGTGGAAAAGATGTTGAGAACAATGGGCAGGTTAATGAAACAGTAGCACAAGCAGAAGGATGGGCAATGGTGAGAACAAAGCCAGCTAATAAAATGGTCAAAAGTGAGGGTAACAAAGAAAGAGAGGTAGAGACAAATAGTGGTTTTAGCTCACTAGCAAGGGGGGCTAATGAAGACCAAGTCATAGTAATACAACAAGATAAATAGTATGAAAGGGGACGGAGTAGCCAAGAGGATGCAGATAGTCAAGACCATTTTCCTCCATTACTAAGATGAAAGTTATCACTTGGAATGTGAGGGGAGTGAATAAGTTGTATAAGAAAAAGGAGCTAAGGGTATTTATCAAGGTGAATAAAGTTAATGTCATAGATATTATAGAACATAGATTAAAGGAATGTAAAGAGGGGCAGGTGATAAACAAAATAATACCTACATGGGAAGGGATCCCAAATGCTTCTTTGAATAATAAGGGGAGAATATGGATATTATGGGATCCACAAGTTGCTATAGTGAAGAAAATCAGTGTACATAATCAATACATACAAGCTGAAATCAATTGTGCTGCTAATGCAATGACATTTCATTTTACTGATGTTTATGGCCTTCATACAGTGCATGATAGGAAGGAATTATGGAGAAAGATTAGAGAGATAGAAAGCAGACAACAAGAAACATGGCTCGTAATGGGAGACTTCAATGCTATACTTGAGGTAGAGGACAAGGTACATGGCAATGTGGTGCAAGACCATGAGATAATAGATTTTAGAGAATTTGTTGAAGATGCTGGTATGAATGAACTAAAGGCAATACGAAGGTCATTCACATGGACTAATAGTCATGTTTTTAGCAAAATTGACAGGGCGTTAGTAAATGGAGAATGGATGAACAAGATGCCTCCTATTCATGTTCATGTGCTAGATCCATATTTTTCTGATCACTCACATTTATGTGTTGAATTGGGAAGACAACAGAAGGCAACAACTAGACCATTCAGATTTATGAATTATTTAGCTGATGATCCTAATTTTGGGAAGATAGTAGCAGATAATTGGCAGATAAATACCAATGCAGTATACATGAAAAAAGTATGGCTTAAGCTGAAGCATATGGAACAAGCAATAAAATGCTTGAATGCAAGGGAGTTTTCTGGGGTTGCTGACAAAATTAAAGGCATCATGAATGATTCAACTATTACAACAACAGATGAGAACTTCTAACCAGGATCCCCATAATTTTGAAGTGGAAAAAGAGCTAAGGTTACAGCTGGAGAAATGGGATTTAATAAAGGAGAACATTTATAAACAGAAGTATAGAGTCAAATGTCTTAAATTAGGAGACTCTAACTCAACTTATTTTTTTGCCAGCATCAAGAACAAGAGAGCTCAGAATCAGATCAAATCACTTACAAATGCAGTTAGGGATATTGTCCAAACAGAGAAAGGGACAGAAGATGAGATACTAAACTTCTATCAGGGCTTACTTGGGGCTGCAACTCCTATACTACCTGCTGTAAATTTAGATGATATGATGAGAGGACCTATGATTTCAAGAGAGCAACAAATGCAGCTTATCCAACTATTTAATAGATAAGACGTTTGGCAAGCACTTCAGGGGATAGATGACAACAAAGCCCTAGGGATAGATGGTTACAATTCACTGTTCTTTAAGAAAGCATGGGCCACGATTGGAGATGAGGTAACTGAAGCTGTTTTGAAGTTCTTTGATACTCAGAAGCTTTATCAGCCGATAAATTGTACATCTATATCATTGGTGCCTAAGGTTAAGAACACCACATCAGTGAAGCAATATAGACCTATTTCTTGTTTCTCCACATTATATAAGATTATCTCCAGAATGCTTACTAGTAGACTACAGGAAGTCATGGATAGCATCATTGATAAGAGTCAAGTTGCATTTGTTCCTGGAAAAATTATTACAGATAATATTATCCTTAGTCATGAGCCAGTGAAAGGATACGGGAGGAAAGAGGTGTCGCCAAGATGCATGATCAAAATTGACATGCAAAAAGCCTACGACTCTATTGAATGAGTGTTTCTAGAACAAGTTTTAAATGCACTCAACTTCCCAGAAACATTTGTAAACTCCGTCATGGTGTGTATATCAACAGTAACATATTCTTTTATCATAAATGGCAAACCAAGTGTTCCTTTTGCTGCTAAGAGAGGAGTAAGGCAGGGTGATCCTTTGTCTTCATTCCTGTTTGTGATTGCCATGGAATACCTTAGCAGATCACTAAGAACATTGGCAGAAAATTTAGACTTTAACTACCATCCTCAATGTGATAAACTGGACATAATACAACTGGGGTTTGCAGATGATTTGTTGTTGTTTTGTAGAGGGAATGTGGTATCTACTAAGCTATTATACAAACAATTCTAGCAATTCTCTATGGCTTCTGGGCTAATTGCAAACCAAGGGAAGAGTGTTGTGTATTTTGTAGGGGTACCGGAACAGATTCAAAAACAAATTATAAAGGAGTTAGGTTTCTCTGTAGGAACTCTACCATTCATACACTTGGGAGTTCCATTGAGTTCAGAAAGGCTAACTATTGGACAATGCAAGCCACTATTGGAAAGGATGGTGGGGAGAGTGGCTTCATGGACAACAAAGATGTTGTCTTATGCAGGGAGATTACAGCTGATTAGAAGTGTGCTTATAGCTATCCAACAATTCTGGTCTCAAATTTTTATATTACCAAAGAAGGTGGTGCAAAGGATTGAACAAATATGCAGAAGGTTCTTATGGAATGGGAATAATAAATGTTCAAAGAAGTCTCTAATAGCATGGGATAAAATTTGCTTGCCAAAATCAGCAGGTGGCATCAACATAGTGGACATATACACATGGAATAAAGCTGCTATTCTCAAGCATTATTGGAATTTATGCAAGAATAAAGATAGGTTGTGGATTCAATGAGTGCATAGCTACTATATAAAGGGTAATAAAATGTGAGAAAGCGATGCTCCGCAAGCATCTTGGTTGATCCAGAAATTCCTAAAGACTAAGAAGTACTTGGAGGAAGCATGGGTAACTATAGAGGAATTCCTAAAAGGTGAGAAATATGCTATCAAGATAATGTATAACAAGCTGAGTGACAAACATTCTAAAGTGTAATAGAGAAAATTGATTTGTAATAACCAGGGCAGTCCTAAATGACTGTTCATATTGTATCTTGCAATACAAGATAGACTCTATACTAAGATGAGATTGAAGAAATGGGATATGGGGTATGACATAATATGTGCATTATGTGACAGTGAGGAAGAAGACATTCAACATCTGCTCTTTAAATGTCCAACCACATCTCAAATATGGCAACAAATACTCAACTGACAGGGATTCAGAGGCAAGCTATGGGATGGAAGGAAGAAGTTGAATGGGCTAAAAAACATGTTTATGGCAACAGTGCCAGAGCAGAAATATATCGCATGGCTCTAGCAGGAAGTGTGTACTATGCTTGATTGGATAGAAATAGCAAAATCTTCCAACGGAAAACAAGGCCAACAGCTGTTATAGTGAGGCAGATTATTCAAGATATACACTGTAAAGGGAGAATGAAGAAGAAATTTGCACCATTGTTGAAGCAACTTCATTACTATCCTAGTTAGATTGGTTAGAAGATACATCATAGTTTATAGTTTTTCTATTTGTATGCTTAGAAGAAGATGAAGTGTACTAAAGTTGGGGTTGATGTCCAACTTTAGAGGTTTCGGAACACTATGTAAATATTTTCCTGATAATGCAAATTCATAATTACCAAAAAAAGAAAAAACATAATTATAGTCAAGAAACTCGATTGTGTATTCGGCTAAATTTAATACTCTCTAGAAAAGTTAAAAGATCTCATAAATGATCTTGTTGGAAATTGATAATTTTGGAGTTTGTTCTTAATTTATGTTCAATATTCCAAACAATTGTAATTACTAATTTAAAAGCTTTGAAAACTAACATAATACAGAATACTATTATTAGTGGAATAATATTCTATATATTTTTAAGTATTCTAATATAGAAGAGTTTTAAAGAAATTAGAACGTATACAAACTTTAAATGTTTTAAAAGAAACTTCCATATTATCCAAAGCCAAACGTACTCCCTCTTTCTTTAATGTTCTTATTCTCTCCTTTATTTATTTTATTTATTATTTATATATAATTTAAGTGTAAAATTTATATAAGGTAAAATATTAATGATTTTAAAGTTTTAAATGCCGGAATATTTAATACAGTTCAAATAAGGAAAATATTTATTATACAAACTCCTAAATGTTAGGGAATTAATTAAATGATTATTTCTAAATATTAGAAAAATAAACAAATTTCTATTTCATCCAGTGTTAGCTCTATTTTTAAAGGGTAAAAAAGACGAACGACATTTTGCGAAAGACCTTTGTGCTTTTAATATGGTATAGATATAAATATATAATATATATAGATATAGATATAGATAGATAGATGAAATTTAAATTTAAATGATTATTATATAGTGAAGAACCCTGGAAAAGAAAATATTCCATACTAACGGATTAAAACCCTGGAAAAGAAAATATTCCATACTAACAGATTCGGGTCCATAACCATGGGTTCCAATGACCTAACGACTATCCCTCTTTCAGAGAGGGAATCACTTGCTGGGCTGGGTGAGCGATAGCGGCTCCTGTTTACTAATAGATCTGCCGCCGCTAGTATAACTAAGCAGCTACTTTTGTCCGTGCATATCTTAAATCATGTTTTTCACAAGTTCGGTAAGAGTTAAATTCTTCTGAATCAGCATTATATCCAAACTCATTTCTCTTTTTTGAATTGATGATATAGCTTGAAATTCAACAGACCCTCTCTTTTCTTCTTGAGGTCTGTGATCGAGTAAATAGCTCTACGAACGAATGGATCGGATCGACTTGGAAAATGGAAAAATTTGTACAAGTTATACGTTTCGTCACCACCAGATCTTGTTGAATGAATTGATCCATTGTTGTATGACCTACTTCTTAGTAAATTTCTTCCTACTCAGACCCGTCGTACTTCCTTTGACTACTCCTGAGCAAACCAGTCAAAACCTGGAGCAAGGGATTTGAAGAACTTTCCCGCCTTTTACTCTGCTTGCTTCTGACTCCCTATGAGCCCTTACTTTTTCGAGGGGTCGGCGATGATCGGATGCGGGTATCAAATCCCGCCGCTGAGATGTCCAGCGGATTCCTGGGCCTTGACGAATGGTCGACCACCTTTTACGTTAGAAGAGAAAAAGGCCCAGGGGTGAAGTAACCCTTCAGATGCTCTCTCCGCTCATGCCAAATACCCCCGGCCGGTTCCGCCGGGTAAGGCCAGGAGCTGCTTTGGGGAATCACGGGCTCTGGGGCGGTGGGTCTTCCCTTTCTCAATTATGACGTACTCGATTAGGTTTCCATCTAGGTCTCGGTCGGGGGCGACTTCCAAATTATGGTCTCATTCTTCCCTTCCCTTGATTCACGATCTTTGCAGCTTAATTAATCCCCCATGTGTCGGGACCTGAACCGTGGTGGTGCTCTTCTACAACTTCTTCTACATAGGCTCTGTAACTTATAGAATTGAAAAAGGAAGCTTTTCCAAGCCCGAACAAGATCAAAAGAACTGATCGCTTTCTAAAATAACAAAATAGTTATCTACTAGCCATGTTTTCTTTTTGTGATAATGCCGTAGCGTAGGACTCCAGGAATTTTGGAAGTTGAAAATGCTCAAAAGATGCCTAAATCTTTTAGCTTTGATCATTCGACGCCGAGTGAAACAGTTCCTCGCTAAATAAAACCAAAGTTCCACTACGACCAAGGAAAGAGATAGATCACATCTTGGCCAAATGCCAATCCTCCTAGTTTAAAAGAGAAAAAGAGTGGAGATGTGCGAAAAAGATCACTCCTAACTAACCAGTCAAGTGAAAGGATCTCGCTTAACCACTCCCCTTTCCCCTCATTTCTAGGAGCCTCGCCCTCTTGACTTGATATGTCAAGAAGACTACAACCGATAGTGGATCACCCTAGAGTTTACATTCTACCGTCTAGGGAAATTTTTGGTGGTAATCAAGTCCGGAGTGGGTTGTGTCTACATCAAAGGATTACTAATCCTTAACTTTTCGAGGAATTCTTCATTAGTGGTTATGAATGATTGGATTTTTCAATCTTTTCGACCTTGGTTTCGTAGGAGCAAGTCAGAAAGATTGACAAATAGAACCATCTGATTTAATTCGTTCTCAATAGCCACGAGATGATCATCTTAGGGTGATCCTTTTNATGCTTTAATTCATTCTCAATAGCCACGAGATGATCATCTTAGGGTGATCCTTTTGTTGACGGATGCTCTTATTACACTCGTAGTCTCTGAAGGATGAGAACCAACTATGTAACATCTACATCGAGAATTCAAGTATTGTATACGTCATTAGTCCGACTGCTTCCTTTTGAGCTACTCAAGAAGGCGTTGAACACTGATGATCTCCGAGATTTCTTCTTATGATAAACCAAACCGGTCGGGCCAACTTCCCAAACACTTTCTTTACATTCACGTATCATTCTATGCAACTTTCCCTAAGGAAGGGTTTCCATTGGCTTGCATTGATTTGAAACTACTACTATACTAAACCGGTTGTTCTCTGCCGCCACCGCATATGTAGAAAAAGAAGGAGTGGAGAAGGAAGAACAACCATTTGACTTTGGCACATGAGGTGGCGGGTTTGGCTAGGTAACAAGCATGAATTCATACGTAAGATGTGACAACGCCTCACCCACACTACTATATACGTATGAAGGCAAGGGTCGTGTAGCTTTTACCCGAATGGTCGGGATCAAATCCACAGGGAGCCTATAGATGGGAGTGAGTGTATAAGTGATCTAGAAGGGTCGAGTTCTTTAATTGCACTTCTAATCATTTGTTGGTGTTGAACTATACTAAGTGTATTCTATTGTTTGTAAGCTAATTAATGACTAACTTTGTTTTTTTTTTTGTTGTTGTTTTCTAATATTGATAAGGGCACTAGGGTCGTGACTGTTGTCTAGGTGGATACACAAGGGAGTCAATTCTAAGGTCGGGGAATTTTCTAGGGATATAGGTATAACCAAAGCACGAAGGTTCTCACTCTATACCTCTCGGTAGTTTGAGTGATTATACCCTAATTGCCCCTCTCGGGTCCAATTGGGTGCCTAATAATCAAGCAATATAGGCTTAGGTAGGGTGTTACTCTCTCGAGGTTTAACCCGTTAACTAGCGCTCAACTAGGGTTTTACCATTTCTGGGTTTAACCCTTTTGATTGGGACTACCGATCTCTTGATAATGCCCTAATTTCCTATTAGGCTAATTTCTAGACTCAAGTCTTCTTTCTCAAGAAAGACCCAAGTCATGAAAAGGTTAATTAGTGTTTATAACCGCTACTTATAGCAATAAAAACCTTGAAATAGCCTAAATAGCCAACACCCATTAATTTTCCAACCTTAATTTCAAAACCCCATTACATACCCACACTAGGGTTGAGCCACAACCCTAGCTAATGTGTCTAGCTACTCATAATCAAAGATGAGAACAATGATAGAGAAGAAGAATAACCCATTTAATTGATTCCTAACAATGAAATTGAAGTTTTCAGCGTTAAAAATGCAAGAACAAGGCTAAAGAAATAAAAACCCTAAAATATTCACGAGCTCTCCACTCTGAAAAACATCAGATATTAAAAGATATGTAAAGAAATTACAAAATAGTCTATTATAGTCTGCCAAATTTTCGAACAAAAATACCCCTGCAGGACCACCGCGGACCGTGAAAACACGACCGCGGTCCGCAAAAACATTGGTTGCTGATTTCTGGTAAGTGTCGACCGCGGACCGCGAAAAGAGGACCGCGTCCGCGGTGAATACTTGTGTCATGACTCGACTTCACTGGATTGCCACCGCGGTCCGCAAAACTTCGACCGCGGCCGCGGTTGGGACTTGCAATTCTCTGGAGCTCACTGGAACTCCACCGCGGTCCGTGAAACTACGACTGCGACCGCGGTGGATGATGGCCTTATTTTCGAGCTTCACTTGAATGCCACCGCAGTTCGCAAAACTACGACCGCGGCCCCGGTGGATAATTGGTTCACACTTGACCTTACTGGACCTCCACCACGGACCGCGAAATGAGGACCGCGACCGCGGTGGATTTCTTTATCTTGAGCAACCTTGTTGGGTTTGATCCTTGTGCCGGATTCACTCCTATTTTGAGCATATTTAGACTGAATGCCTTCATTTCTGGTTCAGTCCTGCAACAAGCACAACGTATAATCTTTCGGAGCCATTTTGTGTAACATTGTATCCAAAATTCATGTATAAGGGAATGGAAAACGAGGCAAAACTCCAAGTTATAAACTCCCCCAAACTTAAGCGCTTGCTTGTTCTCAAGCAAAACAAAATAAGCCCCACCCCTATGATAGATTTCACAAAAATTTGGCTGTACTAATGTTGACCTCAACTAGTATCAATTGGAACTAACCATAGCCACTAATGCGAATGAATCATTGACAATGATTGAATTCAAAACCATAGTTTCAAGTGTGATACAAGAGATTCAAGGGTTGATCCAACTCATCAGTGAACTTCTAACTATTACCTCGGTTAGTGTGGATCCCAGACTCTTATTCCGTAACTTTCCCTAAGCATCTCACCTTGTAGAATAATGACGCTCAGAACGAGGAATATGGTGAATCGCTTATCTCTCATCAAGGAAAGAGTCCCAAGTTCGGCTCAAAGTACCATAGGCTTGCCCTTTGTGTACCTCACCACTAATGTAGGCTTCACTCAACCTGAGATCATATAGGACTTTTGTGGAATCATGATGAAGGCTTTTGGTTAAGGGTAGGAAGTATTTGGTCAGAGTGAATCTTATATTTCCTTAAGCACTTCATTTTTTTTATTGCTCTCACATTTTCTTGACTCTTTGAGTCCTTTTATCTTTTGTAGGGTTTGAGAGACACTTTTTCATTAATTCACTTTATCTTCTTCATATGCTTTCCAAACTTTTGGCATCACTTTTTCATCAATTCCCTTTATTTCTTCTTTTTGTTCATTCTTTTCTTTTCATTCTTTTTCATTGCCTTTTCTCTTTTCTTTCTTTTGTGCCTTCTTTTTCACTTCACTATATCCCTCGTCTCTCTCCCAAACTTATGCTTTTTGCCTAGCACCAAGGAATGATCGGGTTCCAAGAGAGGGCAAAAGAATGGTTAAAGGCTTGTAACTTGGGTTGAAAGAAAAGGCTTAAGGCTCAAAAGGGTTGACTGGGGAATATCTCTTTTGGAAGGTCATGGAAGTGTTCAATTCTTTGTTCAAGCCAAAGAAAGCCTATAGTCACTTCGCAAGTCAAATTACACCTAGAATTTAGCCTACACAACACTCAGGGCAAGTTCTAGACTAGTGGCACGGAACTTGGACTTGCAATTACGAATTTCTCACCACTCACAGCTAAAGGATTGTTACAGAAACCGATTCAAGGGCCCACAACGACCTTAGTCGTGCTTTGAGTAACAAAATGGTCCCGAAGAACCACCCGATGATTATCGTCCAACACAAGAGTCTCAAGATCGTCACTATCACCATCCTCAACACAACGGGTTGTCTTTGACCATAGGATCAAAGGCAACTGTGTTAGGACCAAGTGAAGCTTTTCTTGAGGCACCGTTATTGAAAAACAAAACAACAAGAAAAGGAAAAACATACTCAAACCCTTAAGAAGGTTTTCACACCGTCCATCCTTGGGAAGAGCCACTCGGTTCACACAAGTTCCACCTTTGGAAAGAACCGTGGCGTTAAGAAAACCAAAGGCTTATTGCTCACGCGAAACCAAATAAGAAGCTATGAAAGAAAAGTAAGAAGCTATGAAAGAAAAGTAAGAAGCTATAAAATAGAAAAGAAATGCATAAAGTAAAGTAAAGTGTGTGGGATAGAATAAATATGTACAATAGGGGAATTAGATGAATATACATAAGGGATGAATATTTACAATGGATAGTTATCGTATACATACCAAAAAGGGAAATAACGTAAAGAAAAAGAAACAAAATGTTGTTTTCATTACACAATCCGATGTAGCCAAAATCAAATGCCCGTAGGGCCAGTACCCCAACTAAAAGAAAGCATTGTCCTCAATGCTATATAGCAAAAATAGTGCGCAAAATGTGGGAGAGCGAGAGTAAAGAAAACTCCCTATTGGCCCTCGGCCTGTTGTGGTCCCTATTGTTCTGTCTGAGATAAGGTAGGAACTGCCTGAGATGGGGAATCTGTAGGAGCTGGGTCTGGTATAGCCTGTGATGGAGCTCCGGTGGGCTGGGCCTCCTGGCTCTGAGCCTGAGTATGCTCTGTGGGAGGGTCTGTCAGTACAAGTCTGATGTTCTGGGCACGGGGCATGACCTTCCTCTTCTTTAGTGGCCTCACTGGCTCCTCCTCCTGCACTTACTGAGGCACTGACTGCTGCTCTGGCTGGGGCTCTACGGGGCCAGCTAGTAGCATTTCCAATGGAATCTGATCTCCTGATAGCTTGTCTACCTCCTTTCTCAGCTTCGCCACCTCCTCCTTTGACGCCCTAGTCTTCCTCAGCTTCTTTATTTCTTTGGCCAGCTTTGTCAATGCACTCTCATGTGCACTCACCGCATCCAGGATTTTCTGTTGGTTCTCCATAATTTCTTTCAGAGTGTCCTCAATGGACTGCAGGACCTGTGGTGAGGGAGGAGTAGATGGGGCTGCCACGGCTGTAGAAATTACAGTCAACTTTGTAGTAGTTGACTGCATCCAGTTGGTGAGGCTAGTGAGTGTCATGTTCAGCCGTTGAGCAGTCATGGGATAGGCTCTGGTGGAGGGGATGTCAGTAGCTGTGGAGGAAGACGGGCCTGGAGCCTCCTCTGGGATGGCAGGCTGGGGCAGTGAGGGTTCCGCCACCACCACTGGCTCTTCAGGCTGGCTAGTGGAGGCAACCGACTTTCCCTTTGACTTCTTTTTGGGGTTATCCTCATCTTTCAAGTCATACCAGGAGAAAGGTGCTTTGGGCTTGACTTTGGCATCAAAGCACTTCATAGTCACTTCCTGGTCTTCACACTACATGGTCAGATAATGAGGAAAAGGGTAAGAAGTATCACCTGTGCTGACCACCCGGCTAATGACCTCGGACATCACATTCCCCACATTGATGGGGTACCCAACCATGATTGATGCTACTAATACAGCCCTACTGAGAGGGAGGGTCTGGTCATGATGTGTCGGGTCTAGCCTGCTACATACAAAAGTATCCCATCCTCTAGCTTCGAAGCTCAGGGTCCTCCTGGTGATAGTCGTCCCAGCCGTTAAACACTTTGGGGTGTCCCCGGGCTTGGCCAAGCGCAAAGCCAACCAATTTCTCGCAGCATCCTTTTCTTCAATTTTTTCACGGTACAATGAATCATCCATATCATCCATCTCCAAATAATCATTTAGTGAAGGTCCGTCAAAAGTCACTGTGAGATTTCGGACTTTGGATTCCTTTGAGTCCTTTTCCAGAAAAAGCAAATTAGTGTAGAACTCTTTCACTATATGCTCATTTGCCTCCGAGAGATGCTCAGTGAAATAAGACCACCCTTTCATGTCTCGGAATTGATGCCTCACATTTGGGTTGTAAGTGGACAATTCTTTCATTGAGAAGGTGCGCTCCGGGATAAGTGACCAGGTAGTCCACAGCTCCCTGAATCTGTGGAAGGCTTTCTCACTAACGAATAGATCCTTCCACACATCCGGATTCTGAGTGTGCTCGACCCCTTCAACCACCTGCGCATCCCCTTTGTTGTCACTTGAATTCTCCCCAGATAAGGAAGTTGTAGGGGAAGTAGAGTATGAGTGTGCACTGGAGGCAGATTTAGAAGGGGATACTGCTCGTGTTGGGGCTGGGAGAGATGAGACCGGGTCCATTGGGGATGACTGTGATGAGGCCTCCTCTGACGGAGCATATTCACTTCCTGATGGTGAAGGAGGAGAGTATGTAACCCGACTGGGACGTCGTGATGACTGAGGAGGCAATGTAACTTTTGATGGTTGCCTTGGTGCCCCCGGGCCTCTTCCCCTTTGAGTTTCTCCTCTACCCGTGTTTTTTCGACCGCCTCCATGAGATAGTACCATTGCCTGCAAAGTACACACAAGTGAACATGGTTAGTTTCCCGAACATTGATATGCAGTAGTCACTGAAGTCTAAGCATACTGGAATGAGGCAAAACACACTGGAACTGACTTCGCGGACCGCGAAAAGTCGACCGAGGCCGCGAAGGTCTAAGCATACTGAGCAAGACATACTGGAAATGACTTCGCGGACTGCAAAAAGTCGGTCGCGACCGAGAAAGTATAAGCATAATGAGCAAGACACACTGGAAATGACTTCGCGGACCGCGAAAAGTTGACCGCGGCCGCGAAGTTAGATCCAGTGTGGTATGATTTCTGGACAGCAGGGACCACGGTCCGTGAAATAACAGATTGAACTTATGCAAGATGAAGCACCGCGGTCCGCGAACCGCGAAAATGGCTAATGACCTAGGGTTCCCAGAACTTGCAATTTCTACGCTAAAGTGTTCATTGAGATAAGTCATACACAAGTAATCAGTGCAGTTGCATTCCAAAGGACTATTATGAACCTATTTGGGATAACCCTAACATTTACAAGCCTAAAAAGAGAAAATAATGATGAAAAAGAAATTGAAAACTAAAGAAAGTAAAGAAATTAAGAAGTTAATGAAGCAAAAATACACTTACTAGATGTTTGGATGCAAGCAATGAGTTTCAGAGGATGCAAAAGTGAGACACGGTTGAAAGTGGCTTAGACCAGCTACAGTGGGAAAAGTGTGAAATAAAATCCTAGAGTCCTATTTATAGAGAGATCTAGGGACCACCCCACTTACCTACCGCGGACCACGAAAAATCGACCGCGGTCCGCGGTCATTCAATGGCATAAGGCATAAGAGGTAGAAGGGCTTCGCGGGCCGCGAAAAGTCGACCGCGGTCGTGAAGTCCATTTCTAGAGAACTGTGTTTGCAGCATATTGACTTCGCGGACCGCGACCACGAAGTCAATTTCTAGTGAGCTTCTGTTTCTATACTCAGCCAAATTCCTGTGTCAAAATCATCCTACACATCCAAAAACCAGTTAGTGTAAAAGTGAAACCTATTTTACCAAGAAAAACAAAGAAAATAAAAGTAAAGACACATGGGTTGCCTCCCAAGAAGCGCCTGATTTAACGTCGCGGCACGACACATTTAATCGGGATCATTGGAGATGAAGAAGTGCCACCACGTGCTTGTCATCAACTTTGCCAAGATAGTGTTTTACCCGGTGACCATTCACTCTGAAGACTTCATCACTCTTGTTCTTGAGGTCAAGATTCCCAAATGGAGTAACAAATACCACTTCAAAAGGGCCACTCCACTTTGACTTTAGCTTCCCGGGAAATAACCTCAACCGAGAATTGAACAATAAGACCAAGTCACCAACTTTGAACTCTTTACCTCGAGCATATTTTTCATGTAGGTACTTCATTTTGTCCTTATACAAGGACGGACTGGAGTACGCATGGAATCTAAACTCATCCAACTCATTCAATTGCTCCACTCTAAGATTTGCAGCTACATCCCATTCCCAGTTTAACTTTTTCAAGGCCCACATAGCCTTGTGCTCCAATTCCACTGGAAGGTGGCATGCTTTTCCAAATATCAAGAGATATGGGGACATCCCAATTGGGATCTTGTAGGCGGTCCGGTAAGCCCAAAGAGCATCATCTAATTTCTTAGCCCAGTCGGTCCTATTGGCATTGACAGTTTTGGATAATATGCTCTTTATCTCTCTGTTAGACACTTCAACTTGGACACTAGACTGAGAGTGGTATGGGGTAGTGACTTTATGGTTGACCCCATACTTAGAAAGCAAGGATTCAAAGGCTTTGTTGCAAAAATGTGACCCCCCGTCACTGATGATGGCTCGTGGAGTACCAAACCTAGTAAAGATATTCTTCTTGAGAAAGGCTATTACACCTTGCGCCTCATTGTTTAGTAAGGCTATGGCCTCCACCCATTTTGATACATAATCAACCGCGGCCAAGATGTACGTGTTCCCACATGAACTCACGAATGGCTCCATGAAGTTAATGCCCCAAACATCAAAGATATCTACCTCGAGAATTGAGTTTAAGGGCATCTCATCCTTTTTGGAAATTCCCCCGGCTCTTTTGCATTCATCACACCTCTTCACTAGGGTACTAGCATCCTTATACAAAGTGGTCCAAAAGAACCCACAACTAAGCACTTTAGAAGCAGTTCTCACCCCTCCGTGATGACCACCATACGGTGAGGAGTGGCAAGACTCAAGGATGGCTAGTTGCTCTTCCTCCGGTACACATCGCCGGATTACCCCATCAGTGCAAATCTTGAATAAATAAGGCTCGTCCTAATAGAAATCCAAGCTATCCCTTCGAAGCTTCTTCCTTTGGTTAGAAGAGAGCTCACAAGGGACAACTCTGGTGACTAGGAAATTATCAATATCCGCAAACCATGGCATTTCTCTCATGGACATTGAAAGGAGTTGTTCATCCGGGAAACTATCATTGATCTCAAGTCCATCACAAGGACGTCCTTGCTCCTCCAAGCGGGAAAAATGATCGGCTACTTGATTCTCACTCCCTCTTCGATCCACTATCTCTAAATCAAACTCTTGTAACAACAAACCCCATCTCATAGGTCTTGCCTTTGAATCCTTTTTGCTCATGAGGTACCGGAGTGCTGCATGGTCAGTGTGAACTATGACTTTGGCACCCATCAAATAAGCTCGAAATTTTTCCATCGCAAAGACTATAGCTAGAAGCTCCTTCTCTGTGACTGTGTAGTTCATTTGAGCAGAATTCATTGTCTTGCTGGCATAGTAGATTGGATGAAACACTTTGTTCACCCTCTTCCCAAGAACAACACTCACATCAACATCACTTGCATCACACATAAGCTCGAATGGGGTACTCCAATCCGGTACCGTGATGATGGGAGTGGTAGTGAGCTTGTGTTTTAAGAGTTCAAAAGCTTGCATACACTGCTCATCAAAATTGAATTAGGCATCCTTCTCTAACAGCTTGCATAATGGATTCACCACCTTAGAGAAATCTTTGATAAACCGCCAGTAAAAACCGACATGGCCAAGAAAGCTCAGTACTCTTCTCACTGAAATAGGTGGTGGCAATTTTGAAATAACCTCGATCTTTGCCTTATCAACCTCAATGCCATTCTTTGAAATCTTATGGCCCAAAAAAATTCCTTCCTCCACCGTAAAGTGGCATTTTTCCCAATTCAAGACCAAATTTTTTTCTTCATATCGAGCAAGGACTCTATCAAGATGACTCAAGCATTCGTCGAAAAAATCCCCGACGACACTAAAGTCGTCCATAAATACTTCTAGAAAATCCTCCACCATGTCGGTGAATATTGCCATCATACATCTTTGGAAAGTAGCCGGGGCATTACAAAGTCCGAATGACATTCGAGCAAAGGCAAAAGTGCCATATGGGCAAGTGAAGGTGGTCTTCTCTTGATCCTCCGGGGCTATCAAAATTTGATTATATCCAGAATACTCGTCAATGAAGCAATAATAGGCTCGACCTGCAAGCCTATCCAACATTTGATCCAAGAATGGTAAAGGAAAATGGTCTTTGTGGGTCACCATGTTGAGCTTGCGGTAGTCCACGCACACCCGCCATCCGGTAACCGTTCTTGTAGGAATGAGCTCATTCTTATCATTTTTTATCACTGTCATTCCACCCTTTTCCGGAACGCATTGGACCGGAGAAGTCCAAGCACTATCCGAAATTAGATAGACCACACCCGCGTCAAGCCATTTTATGATCTCCTTTTCACCACATCTTGCATAGCTTCATTGAGTATTTTTTGATGTTCAACAGAGGGTTTGGCTCCATCCTCCAATATAATCTTGTGCATGCAAAAGGCGGGGCTAATACCCCGAATATCAGCCAAGGTCCAACCAATTGCTTTCTTCCTCCTCCTTAGCACTTTTAAAGTTGAGTCAACCTGCAATTGGGTTAGGCAAGAGGAAAGAATAACTGGTAAAGTACAAGAGGGACCAAGGTATTCATACCTGAGGTGGGAAGGAAGTGGCTTCAACTCCAGATTCGGAGGTTCTTCAATGGATGGATTTGTTGGTGGGGTCTTCCTGTTCTCCAAGTCCAATGACAATTTTCTGGGAGCATAGGAATAAGACCCCATACCTTGAAGGGAATGGGTTCTCTCAAGCACACCATCCACCACTGAGTCCTCGTGATTCAACAAGGCCAACTCCACAGGATCATCAACATGGATCATAACACTGGCATCATCAACAATAACCTCGGACATGAGGTCCATAAAAGAGCACACTTCGGTGTTGTTGGGCTGCTTCATAGATTTGCACACGTGGAAAACCACTTTTTCATCACCAACTCTGAATGTAAGTTCCCTAGCTTCAACATCGACCAAGGCCTTCCCGGTGGCAAGGAAAGGCCTCCCCAAGATAATAAGGACCTCAAAATCAACCTCACAGTCGTGGATAACAAAATCTGCTGGCAATATGAACTTGTCCACTCTTACTAAGACATCATCACTAATACCTAGGGGCCTCCTCATTGATCGGTCCGCCATTTGCAAACGCATAGAGGTCGCCCTAGGTTGTCCGATTCCCAAGGTCTTGAACACAGAATATGGCATCAAATTTATGCTTGCCCCAAGATCACATAGGGCTTTTGTAAAGTCTGCACTCTCAATTGTGCAAGGAATAGTGAAGGCACCCGGATATTCAAGTTTTGGTGCCATGGAGTGAACAATAGAACTCACTTGGTGAGTCATCTTAATGGTCTCACATTCCATGGATCATTTTTTTGTCACCAAGTCCTTCATGAACTTAGCGTAGCCTGGCATTTGCTCCAAGGCCTCAACCAAAGGAACATTTATGGTAAGACTCTTCATCATATCAAAGAACTTTTTAAACTGGGTCTCTTGCTTCTGTTTTGCCAATCTCTGAGGATAGGGGGAGGTGGCCTAGGCAATGGTGCCTTTGGGGCCACCGGCTCCGGCATGTCAATTATATGTTGCCTAGATGGGTTCACATTTCTATCCAAATCCTCCCCATTGTCATGAATGTCAATTCTTACCTCACCTTCACTTGGCTCATCCAATGCTTGCTCCACATCAGCTGGTAGCTTATCTTGGGGTACAACTTCATCATCATCAACAACCTTCTTTTTCCCCGAAGTACTTGCCTCCATGCCTTTTCCACTCCGAGTGGTTACCGCCATAGCATGACCGATGTTATTGTTGTTCCCACCCTTGGGGTTCACTACAGTATCACTTGATAGTGCACCCTTCGGGCGTGTGTTTAAGGCTTGTGAAATCTGGCCCATTTGTACTTCAAGATTTCGGATGGAAGTAGTGTGAGAGTATATTTGGGCATCAGATTCTGCATTCCTCTCCATCATATGTTTGAACATGTTTTCTATCCGACCCATTTTCGAGCTTGAAGAACTTTGCCCATGAGATTGATATGGAGGAGGGTTGCTTGGTTGTTGGTACATCAGGGGCCTTTGAAAACCCTACCCCCGATTACCTTCACCTCCCCAATTGTTGTTGTTATTTCTTCCATTACAATTCCCTTCATTGTTTTTCCCCCATTGTCGGTCATTATTGTTGTTCCATTGACGATCATTGGTATTTCTCCAATTTCTAGCATTGTTATTGTTCCAGTTTTGTGGCCTTTGGTTCCC
>ML315088.1:0-75004 GCA_005239505.1 Nicotiana paniculata
CGATTATTGAGGCGAGGATGTCACATCTCTGTGTTTGAACTGTTTTAAATATTCTTGGTATAAAGTGTTAAGAGGTTTTCTTAATAAGTTTTGTACATGAGTGTAGTTTGATTGCTCGAGGACGAGCAAAGGTTTAAGTGTGGGGTCTTGATGCGAGACTAAAATGTATAGTTTAATATGTAATATACCTTACATTTGAGGTGCGTTAATAATAAAAGTACACTTTTTATGTGCTTAATGGAGTTTATTTCATGTTTAGGTGAATTGGAGATGGAAACGGAGCTAAAGGGATGCAAATACGTCGAAAATACGCAAAAGAGACACCCGGGCGATAGCCGGGCGTTTGCCCCCTAAAAGCCTGACCCTACCTGGCGTTAGGGGGGCATTTACCCCATAAGGACAGGCAGCCCCTGGCATTAGGGGGGCGTTAGGGCCCAAACGTCAGGTCTTCCCTAGCCTTAGGGGTGCGTTAGAGCCCAAACGCCCGGGGTTCCCAGTTTCGGCCAAATCCGAGTTTTGATGAGTTAAGTGTTTCTCGGTTGAAATAGAAGTCTCTTACATGGTTAGGGTTCGCCCTAAACATATAAATAGACACCAAACAACACAATTTGGGAAGTTCGGATGGCATTAAAAGGATTCAACAAGAAAACACCATAGAAGTGACAAACATTGATTTCCATATCTAGTATTCATTACTTTGTATTTCCATTATGCAATTTCTTTTAGTTTTGATTCTCAATAACATGAGTAGTTAAATTCTTTAGTCTAGGGTTTTGGTAGAACCCGTTGGGGATGAATTCATGGTGATATTAATATATTTTGGTTGATTAATCTCTTTTTGTTTAACTACGTTCTTATTGTAATTGACTCAATTGATACGTCAATTCCCTGTGCGATCGACTCTGGGCGTAATACCCCGGATTATATTTGCAACGCCCGCTTAGTCTTCTAACATAGTTGAGCGTGATCAGCACCTTAATCCGTTAGGTGGAGACTCTTCCAATTCCAAACCCATCCCGAAAAAGGAGTTGTCCCAAAACGTCGAAACCCGATTTCGCGAGAAAAAGGGGGCTCTGCAGCATGGCGACTCTGCTGGGGATATTTTTAGGCTCTTACCATAACGAACCAAATTTTTGTGAATTTGTATTTAATCATGCCTTTATTATTCCGTCAATACTTGCATACCCCTTCCCCTTCCCACTTTATGTGGATTTATTTGCCTATCTTTAGTCATTTATGATTTCTCTTTCTTGTTTTGTTACTCTTTACTATGGAAACTGACTTGTCTCCTTGTTTTATTTCTTAAATGCCTTTACAATTATTAAATACCGCATTTATCATTTTTCATCGTGCAAATACATGACAACATGCAATTTTTGTTGCATAAATCATGTTCAACATCATACTTCACTCGTGCATAATTAATACCATAGCAACGCTTGATGAGTTTTTGCGCCCTTCCTATATCACCCTATTTGAATTTGGAAAGGCTTATTTGAGGTAAAACTAGTCGATCAACGGTGTAGTCGACGGTTCTGTGCCTATTCCCCTCAAGTTGTCCACTTAAGGGTACCAGTCTAGACATGCATCATGGTCAAACCTAGCCTGGGTTAATATGTTATCCACATAACAACCCTTTAAGAAAAGCCTTGTTTGAAATCCACAGGATTTTCCATAATCCCAACGGACACAACCATGATTTGTGCATTAATTTGGAGAAATAAGTGCCAATATGCCAATCGTTAATGTATAAATAGTCGAATCTGGAGGGGGAAAGGGTCTAACCTTATTTGTTTTGTAGAAAATGAGGCACAAAGTCCCCAGGTTCGGCATTGTCAGTAACATACCACCATTGTTGCTAGATTGGTGGGAAAACCTTCCGTCAAGCGATAAAAACCATGTGAAAACAGTCCTTGGAAACCTACCTTCCTTATTAGATATCCAACCAAACAACATGTTGATCGAAGCTGCCACTATGTTCTGGGACAGAGAAAGAGCCGTATTCCATTTTGGCAACATAGAAATGACCCCTTTTTTGGAGGAAATAGGGGGATTCGCTGGACTACTTTGGGACAGCCCCGCTTTATTGGTACCGAAAAATCGCACTCCCAAAGGGTTTCTGAAAATAATGGGTTTAAAAAAGAATGACGACTTGGTGTGTCTGAAGAATTCCTATATACCCTTCAACTTCCTTTATGAAGCATACGGTCACAGCAAATATTAACGTATCTTTCATGACGAGTTCTCCATCACTTCCTTGGGTTGGATTCATCGCAAGGTTTTCATGTTTATTGTCTGCTTCTTGGGTATGATAGTGTTTCCAAGAAAAATGGACAAAATTCACACCACACTGGCCATGGTAACAAAAGCCTTAATGGAGGGAATCGAGGGACAAACATATACTATTATCCATATGATTATAGCAGACATATATCAGGCCTTGGATCGCTGCCAGAAGGGGTTCAAACACTTCGAGGGTTGTAATATGCTACTACACATTTGGTTGCTAGAACATTTCCAGAGAGGTCAATACCACCAAGAGTTTCCACGAAGACCTTGGAACGATCACATAGCCTTTCATCACCCCAAGAGAATGACCTTTATTAGGTTTGCTCAACCGGAAAATGCTACAGAATGGGTGCAATTTTTCGACAACTTAACTGAGGACCAGTTCACTGGATGTTCGAGTGGTTCCCCACCAGTGAATTCATCATCTGATCTAGGGATGCTCCACACTTGGTGTTGATCGGGTTAAGGGGTAGACACCCATATGTTCCTATCAGGGTCATGAGACAAGCTGGTAGAAAACAGATTATACCACGATTCTCCAAAATGAGTCACTACGGGGCGGATTTTCAAGATGATGACATCCTATATAAATGTGAAGCTCAACATATGTGGTACTTGAAGATTATTGTGGAAAGAGACACCATCGAGCCGGATTGATATCATGCAGGGCATGCATACTTTTACCCATCATGGTTGGAAGACTGCATAGCGAGAATAGTCGAGCCAGGGGTCGGTCGAGGAAACAGAGTCATAGATGAAGCTGCCGAAGCACAAGTGAAGTATAACAGACTGCGCAAAAGGGTTTGCGAGTCCGAGGCTGGGCATCTTGAATAACACAAGACTGATATGGAATTAATCAATGAATGGAGGGAAATGGCTACCAGATCGAATGAAAGGCTAGAATATCTGGAGCAGGGCCTGATGGAGCTGGAAGGGAAGATGAGGAAAGGAGTCATAGACTGCCAGAATGCTGAAGGTATCAAAGGAGGAAATCTCGCCAAGGCATACCTGCTGCTGGACATGCGCGACCTGGGGAACCTGTTCGATAAAACCAAGAGAATAGGGCCTGGAGAATGTCCTTCTGGGACCAAGTAGATTAGGCTTATTCATTTTTGCTTTTCGAATGTAACTAGGCAAAGGGCCGTTAGTGACTTACCTTATTGTCGTTTTAGATTCGTCTTATTTATTACGTTAATGAAATGAGGCAATTATTGGAATTAAATTCTCTAAATCTACTTGTCGCTAGGCCTACCTCGGTCATAACGAGGCTCCCAAATTAGGACGCGAATTTACATTCCCACAATATATGTTTAAATACTGCAAACATTTTTCAAAACTCTCACTAACTTGGTTACCTTTTGTTTTTCTTTCCTTTTGATTATTCCCATCCCCTAAGGTTGGTTCACGCATACTAGCATCATCAGCTTACCACACCAGATCAAGAGTCCCTCCACCTCTTCCTCCTCCAAGTGCACCAAAAGGTTGGTTCACACATGCTGAGAATCTGGAAACTTCTAATGGTCAGAGTACTCCGGCACCAAATGACTTGGTTTTGCGGCTTGAACAGAAGATACTTGAACTACGGGGTGAGCTTGAGTTGGTCGGTATCTTGGCAAACCTTTCCCTCATACTAAACGTCCCAGATGTCAACCATCCAAATACCCAAAACCCAGAACCTCCTCAGAATACACCCAACCAACGTCCGAAGTATCCTCCCGCACCCCACCAATATACAACCCCTCCTCAAAATCCTTTACCCATACCTATACCTCTTCAACGTCAGCATCTCCCGACTCAATATCAACAAACCACTTATCACACTCCTCAGAATATCCCTCAGCCTATCCCATATCCCCAAAATTCAACCAATGATCACCACTACACCCAAACTTCTAGCATTCACCAAAACAATCCCATATACGTGGAAACCTTACCCCACTCCACTCAGCCAATCTCATATACACCGAAATCCACTGAAAAGGACCTTCTCATTAAGAACATGGAATAAGAGCTCAATAAACTCACAAGTTGAGTTCAGGGTGTTGAAGGAGGCAAAGGAATCGAAGGCTTGAATTATGAGGATTTGTCCATTCATCCAGATGTGGAACTATCGGAGGGTTACAAACCTCCTAAGTTCGAGATGTTCGATGGAACGGGAGACCCAAAGGTTCATTCGAGAACTTACTGTGATTAGCTTGTAAGGGTCGGAAAGGACGAAAGGATTCGCATGAAACTGTTCATGAGAAGCCTTACTGGAGACGCTATATCTTGGTACATAAGTCAAAATCCTAACAAATGGGCTAATTGGGTAAGCATGGCGTTAGACTTCATGGATATGTTCAGATTCAACATGGAAAATGCACCAGATGTCTTCGATATCCATAATCTCAAGAAGAATCCCACTGAGACTTTCCGCGAGTATGCTACTTGATGGAGGTCAGAAGCAGCGAAGGTCAGGCTGAGATTAGATGAAGAGTAGATGAACAAGTTTTTTGTCAGGGCTCAGGATTCATAATATTATGAAAGGTTAATGGTAATCGAGAATCACAAGTTCTATAATATCATAAAGCTTGGAGAAAGGATCGATGAAGGTATCAAAAGTGGAATGGTGACAAATTTCGAGGAACTGCAGGCCACGAATAAAGCACTACAATGAGGTGGCATATCAAAGAAGAAAGAAGTGGGAACAGTAATGGTTGCCCAAGGTCCGAAATCTCCATTTGTGTACCAAACACCTCCACCCACATACCAACCTTCACCTCCTAGATATCCTCAACCCGCTACCGCCTACCACACCTATAATACCCAATAAGCCTATTATAATTCCCCTCCAGCTCGTCTAAATTACCAAAAACCCAGGCCCAATTTTGATCACAAACCACCCAGATAATACACCCATATTGCGGAACCCATCAACCAATTGTATGAAAAATTAAAAGTTGCTGGATATGTCACCCCTATTCCCACTGTGGCTATGGAAAACTCATCAGTATGGGCCAACCCAAACAAGACGTATGCGTACCATTCCAGTATGAAGAGACATAATATTGATGAATGCCGCACCCTGAAAGACAAGATCCAAAAACTGATTGAATACCAAGGTCATACAGGAGAAAGAAACCACACCCAATGTCCGCAACAACCCCCTCCCGGATAGGGGTGAATGAGTCAATGTAATAGAAACTGATAAAGAATGGGATCCCGAGGGATCAATCAGACTTAGTTGGGAAGGTGATGACCCTAAGAAGTCGGCAGTCATGCTCAATCCCATTGTGGTACAGGTACAGCCGCCAGTAGAAGTTGAGGTAGCTGAATTGGCTCCCTTTGAAGTAGAAGTGACACCACCTGCAGCTAAACCTGCTCTGTTTGAGGTAGAACTAGACACACCTTTCACTATGATGGTGACATCCACATCGCCCTTTAGTTCCAACGTTGTACCTTGGGATTATGTTGTCGAGGCTAGGAGAAAGGGGAAAGCAAAGATGGAAGAGTCCGTTGTTGCACAAGGGATGACCAGAACTGGCAGAATTTACACACCTGGGCATTTGGGAGAGACAAGTAAGCAAGCTTCCAACAAACAACCCGTCATTGAAACTGGTCTGGATGACCTTCGGAGGAAATTACAAGCAAGGGAGTATTCTGTTGTTGATCATCTGAATAAGACTCCTGCCCAGATATCCATCTTGTCGTTGCTGCAAAATTCTGAAGCACATAGGAATGCTCTGATGAAGGTATTGAATGAAGCATATGTGCCCAACAACATTACTAGCGCAGAAATGGCCAATATGGTGGGACAAGTGTTGGAAAGCCATAAGATCACCTTCCATGAAGATGAATTTCCACCTGAAGGGTTGAGCCACAAGAGGGAACTGCACATCACAGTGCAATGTGAAGATAAGTTCATTGCCAGAGTTCTTATAGATGGAGGGTCCAACCTCAACATCTGTCCGCTGACAACTCTGAAGAGGTTGGGCAAGGGACTACATGAAATACGAGTAGGATCTATGAATGTGAAAGCATTCAATGGGTCACAAATATCCACGATTGGAGAAACCAATCTATGCTTGCAAATGGGTCCTACCTGGTTCAATGTTGAATTCCAGGTGCTAGACATATCCGCCTCCTACAATCTACTGTTGGGATGGCCTTGGATACATGCCGCTGGAGCTGTCGCATCTACTTTGCACCAAGCGGTAAAATTTGAATGGAACCATCAAGAAGTGATCATCCATGGATATGGGAGCAACCTTATTTACACCAGTCAGACTATTCCGGTGGTAGAAAACATAAGGAAGTTAGGTGGAGAAACCTACCATCGCATCGAGTGTGTTAACGCGATCGAAAAGGATAAATGGTGGAGTAGAAAAATAGAGAGCATACTGGCATGGGAAGGTTATGAACCTGGTAAGGGGCTTGGTAAAAATCTTCAAGGTATCTCCAAACCATTACAGCTGAAGCGCCATGGCACAATCTTCGGGCTTGAATATCAGTATACCTGGCAAGAATATCAGAATTGGTCGCCACCATGGCGTGGTCCATATTACCCTCTTGAGAAACCCGTGCCGCACCTGAATCGGACCTTCCATCAGGCTGATATAATATGGTAATTAGAGAAAGAAGAAGCATTGGCAGCATTGAGGAATTTGTTCATGGAAGACGATGATATGGATTGTTGTGTGATAGTTGAGGAGGAGGAGGAGGAAGAAGGCCTTACTATCCAGACAGTGGAGAAGGGAGCATCTCTCAAGAATTGGACCGCTAAACCATCAAGGGCCCGATAAGTCTCGGGGTAGCAAGGCTGATAAATTGTTTACTTTTGAAAATGATTTCCTCTTTGGAATTTTGTTTTAAATAATATTTTCAGTGTTCCGAAAAACATTATTTGAGTTATTGAAATCATTTTGTTTGACATTTTAAATGTCTTGATGTTTTATTATTTCTATTTTTCTTTCATATCTTTTCCCTACAGCATTACTATTTCTTATCTTGATGAACCAACGAATTTGACATGTAATGAGATAATGCAACAGAAGGACAGTGACTCATAAGAAATAGAAGAAGAGGATGTAATACCTGAGGAAATGGTCAGAGAAGTGGAGAACTTTGAGAACAAGCCCAAGTCCAACCTAGACGTACAGTCAACTTGGGAGACTCCGAAACCGTCAAGGAAACCCACATAAGCATCCATTTGTCACCGTCAGAGAAATAAGAATACACTCGGTTCCTGAAAGAATATGAGGATATCTTTGCAAGGTCATACGACGATATCACAGGGTTGAGCACATACATAGTGGCTCACAAGTTACCTACAAATCCAATGTGTCCGCCAGTGAAGCAGAAACTCAGGATATTCAAGCCAGAGATGAGCATGAAAATCAAGGAGGAAGTCACCAAGCAGATCAAAGCCAAGGTCCTTAGAGTAGTTGAGTACCCAACCTGGTTGTCCAACATTGTACCGGTTCCAAAGAAAGATGGGAAAGTCAGAGTCTGTGTTGATTATTGGGATCTAAACAGAGCAAGTCCCAAGGATGATTTCCCGCTACCAAATATACACATTCTGATCAACAATTGCGCCAAGCATGAACTCCAGTTTTTTGTAGATTACTTCACGGGTTACCATCAGATTTGGATGGACGAAGAAGACGCAGAGAAAACAACCTTCATTACACCATTGGGTCCACCTACATGAGGGCTATGACAACGATCTTCCATGATATGATACATAAAGAAATAGAGGTATATGTTGACGACGTCATCATCAAATCCAAGAAGGCTACAGATCACATAGCATATTTGAGGAAATTCTTTGACCGACTGTGGAAGTACAATGTAAAGTTAAATCCCGCAAAGTGTGCATTCGATGTTCCTGCCGGAAAATTGTTGGGATTCATCGCCAGTCGCCAAGGAATAGAGTTGGACCCGTCAAAGGTTAAAGTTATCCAGGAATTACCACCACCAAAAAGAAAGAAGGATGTGATGAGTTTCTTGGGACGCCTCAACTACATCAGTCGTTTCATACCACAGTCCACAGTAATATGTGAGCCGATTTTCAAAATGCTGAAGAAGGATGCTGCAACCAGTTGGACCGACGATTGTCAAGAGGATTTTGACAAAATCAAGGAATACTTGTCCACACCACCAGTCTTAGTCCTTCCAGAGCCTGGTAGACCACTACTACTCTACCTTGCAGTGTTAGATGGAGCCTTCGGTTGTGTTCTGGGACAACATAATGAGACAGGAAGAAAGGAGAAGGTCATATACTACTTAAGAAAGAATTTCACTCCATATGAAGCATGATACTCTCTGCTGGAACGCACTTGTTGCTCTCTAACCTGGATAGCTCAGAAGCTAAGGCAACTACTTCTGTGCCTATACTACATATCTCATATCAAGGATAGATCCCCTGAAGTACATCTTTCAAAAGCCCATGCCTACGGGGAAGCTGGCCAAGTGGAAAATCTTGCTGAGTGAGTTTGACATCATCTATGTAACTCAGAAAGTAGTCAAGGGACAAGCATTTGCAGATCATCTTGCTGAAAATCCTGTAAGAGGAGAATACGAACCCCTAAAAACGTATTTTTCTGATGAAGAGGTATCATCAACGGTTGGAGAATGTTTTTCGACAGAGCTGTGAATTTCAAAGAGGTATTCGGTGTCTGCAAAACTCAGATTCCCATGCACTAACAACATGGAAGAATATGAACCTTGGGCTCAACCTGGCTGTTGATATGAATATTCAGGAACTGCTGGTAATCGGCAATTCAGACCTGCTGGTATATCAAGTACAAGGATAATGGGCTACCAAGAATTCCAAAATACTGCCATATTTGCATCATGTACAAGAAATGAATAAGAGGTTCACAAAGATAGAATCCTGGCATGTCCTCAGAATTCAATATGAATTCGTAGACGCATTCGCCACCTTGTCATCGATGATTCAACATCCAGACAAGAATTTCACTGATCCCATTCCGGTGAGGATCCATAATCAGCCAACTTACTGTGCTCATGTTGAAGAAGAAATGGACGGAAACCCCTGGTTCCAAGACATAAAAAAAATTTTACAAAAAGAGAATACCCGGAGCATGAAAATCATACTCAGAAACGCACCCTTCGAAGATTGTCCAATCACTTCTTCCAAAGCGGAGGAACCCTGTACAGGAGAACTCCCGATTTGGGATTGTTAAGGTGTGTTGACGCAAAAGAGGCTTCCAAATTGCTCGAGGAGATACATGCCGGAACCTGCAGCCCACATATGAATGGTTTTGTCTTGGACAAGAAGATACTCAGGGTCGGATACTTTTGGATGACCATGGAAACAGACTGCATACGGTACGTTCAGAAATGCTACCAATGCCAGATACATGCAGACATGATACGGGTGCCGCTAAACGAGCATAATACAACAAGCTCACCTTGGCCTTTTGCTACCTGGGGAATGGATGCATCAGCCAAATTGAGCCCACCGCTTCAAACGGGCACTGGTTCATTTTAGTGTCCATCGACTACTTCACCAAATAGGTTGAAGCTGCATCTTACAAAGCGGTAACCAAGAAAGTCGTCGCGGATTTCGCCAGAGATTGGATTGTGTGTCGATTTGGGGTTCCAGAGTCCATCATCACTGACAATTCCACCAATCTCAATAGGGATCTGATGAAAGCCATGTGTGAAACTTTCAAAATCAAGCACAAGAATTCCACAACATACAGGCCTAAAATGAATGGAGCCGTGGAGGCCGCCAACAAAAAAATCAAGAAGATACTAAGAAAAATGGTAGAGAATCACAAGAAATGGCACGAGAAATTACCATTCGCCTTACTGGGATACTGTACCACAATTCGTACATCAACCGGGGCAACTCCCTATCTGCTGGTTTATGGTACCGAAGCTGCATTCCCGCCGAGGTAGAAATTCCTTCTTTAATAATCATACAAGAAGCCGAACTCAGCGATGTAGAATGGATAAGGAACTGTTATGAGAAATTATCCCTCAGAGACGGAAAGAGGATGAATGCAGTGTGTCACGGTCATCTCTATCAGAATAGAATGTCCAGGGCTTTCAATAAAAGGGTCAAACCAAGAAAGTTCATGTCGGGGAAGCTGGTACTGAAACAGATCTTTCCACATCAAGATGAGGCCAAAGGGAAATTCTCTCCCAAATAGCAAGGTCCTTACATAGTTCACAGAGTATTGACAGCAGGAGCTCTCGTACTCGTAGAGATGGACGGAGAAATTTGGCCAAAGCCTATCAATTCAGATGCAGTCAAAAGATACTATGTGTAAACCATTTTATGCTTCTTCATATGATGTAAATTGAACTAGGCTCGACATGATTCCCATTTAAGAGGGGATATGTAGGCAGCCCTATGGGTTCGATCACAATTTAATAAAATTTCCATTTTTCCCACAATCGGAAGTTGGGGCAGAATTTTGAGGAGGACCCTCAAAATTCTGAAGAATTTTCAGTCAACCGCAGCATACAAAACGGTCAGAAAGTTCATCTAGTTAACTGGGGAAGAATTTTGAGGAGGACCCTTAAAATTCTACGTAGAGGAAGTCGCAATGTATGTAACAATACCACAGTTACCGATTCGTCTAACTACATATTACTATGTATTTGAAAACTATACACGCATGCTTTTGAAAAGAAACTTTACTTTTAGCCAAATGCTACCCCTGATAACTTGAGCAGGATCCTCGGACAGAACGGAGCAGATCAAGCAAGCAAAGACACAAACCAACCTCCCCAGTAAAACTCTCAATTTTTTTTGGATGCATGACTATCTCATCATGATAAGCATCGTCGCAACAACACAATTTCTATGCACAAAACACATTGTCAACTAAGAATACTTCACTCTTACTCTTACTCTTGCATGAGGTTAAGCCTTGCCTCTCTACTTGCATAAGGCTAAGCATTGCCTTATCTTTGCATGAGACTAAGCTCTGTCTCAATCTTGCATGAGGCTAAGCCCTTACTCTCTATTTGCATAAGGCTAAGCACTGCCTTCTCCTTGCATGAGACTAAGCCTTGTCTCAATCTTGCATGAGGCTAAGCCCTTCCTCTCTATTTGCATAAGGCTAAGCACTGCCTTCTCCTTGCATGAGACTAAGCCTTGTCTCAATCTTGCATGAGGCTAAGCCCTTCCTCTCTATTTGCATAAGGCTAAGCACTGCCTTCTCCTTGCATGAGACTAAGCCTTGTCTCAATCTTGCATGAGTCTAAGCCATTCCTCTCTATTTGCATAAGGATAAGCATTGACTTCTCTTTGCATGATACTAAGCCATGTCTCAATCTTGCATGAGTCTAAGCCCTGCCTCTCTATTTGCATAAGGCTAAGCATTGCCTTCTCCTTGCATGAGACTAAGCCTTGTCTCAATCTTGCATGAGTCTAAGCCCTGCCTCTCTATTTGCATAAGGCTAAGCATTGCCTTCTCCTTGCATGAGACTAACCTTTGTCTCAATTTTGCATGAGGCTAAGCCCTGTCTCTATATTTGCATAAGGCTAAGCACTAACCTCTCCTTGCATGAGACTAAGGCATATCTCAAATCACTTGCATGAGGCTAAGCCTTGCCACTCTATTTGCATGAGTCTAAGCCCGGCCTCTCATTCGCATAAGTTTAAGCACTGCCTTCTCTTTGCATAGGACTAAGTACTGTCCCGAATCTCGCTCGAGACTAAGCATCGTCTCTCTATTTGCATAAGGCTAATCCCTGCCTTCTCTCTGCATGGGAATAAGCCCTGTCTCAAATCACTTGCATGAGGCTAAGCCCTGCCTCTCTATTTGCATGAGGCTAAGACCTTCCTCTCATTCGCATAAGGCTAAGCATTGCCTTCTATTTGCATGGGATAAGCATTGTCCCGAATCTCGCACGAGACTAAGCACTGTCTCGCTCTTGCATTGTTCTCTTCTCTCGGGCTAAGCTCTGCCATCAACTTCACACAAGACTAAGCTTTGTCTTGTTACCTTTAGCATCATGTCTCTGCACCTCATGGGCTGAAATATAGCCAACTTGTCCGAAGGTGTCATAATCTGAAAGCACCATCCTCATATCCGGAAGACATCATGCCATGGCCTGAGGATCTCTCAAATTTGCACATCATTATTCAAAGGCGTCATGGTTCGGAGGCACCATCTTCATGGCCCGAGAAAATTATTTCATGGCCTGCGAATCCCTTTCCACACAATTCATAGCCCGGGACGTCATGGTCTAAGGACGTCATCCTCACCGTCCAAAGACAGTCTTCATGGTCTGAAGGGATATGTGTTCGCAGTATACTTTTGTACATTTGAAGGTAACCCAGTGAGTAACCGTTATCCCAACAGGAGAAATCTCGCTCCAGTTCCTTCAAATTATTCCAAACCTGACCGTTCACCCATAACCGTTTCAATCCCAAGTAATCCTACTCAAAACCTTTTGTCCGTTCTTGCGATGACTCCATCGGTTTATTCCACCATTGGATCTGGAACTATACACGACCTGATTCCTGTAAAACCAGGGACATGTAGGCAGCTCAGAATCAAGATTGCGGCCTATATCTTTTAAATCGCCATATTCGGTCAAAATTGGTCATCATGTCTTTACCCGACAACTCTTCCATCCTTTCCGGGTAAAGAGGGGCAGTTTTTGATACCCAATTTCTCTTATATATATTTTGTAAATACATATATACTTTCAAAATAGTGCACGAGCATCAGCTGGTATTTTTTCATAATTTTCTATAATTTTTAAAGGCTTTTAATCAATTTATTCCGGTATTTTTAATATCTAAATAATTATTAATTGCATCAAAAAAAATTATAATGATTTATTACTTAATTTTTATCATTTATTCCCATATTAATCTTTAACATTTTATGTATAATTACCTTATTTACACATAAAAGTGATTTTTATATTTTTATAATGTTAAGTAATTATTTTAAATTATTTCCATGAATAAATGACATTTTTATTATTTATTAATTATTTTTATAAATTATTTTATTAATTTAATTGGGCATTTAAAACATAGCCCATGTTTCTAATGAACTTTTCTGACCTAGCCCAATTATTCACATCACACCAGCCCATTACCTAACCCAATATCCATTACACCAACCCAATACCTAACCTAGACCCATACCCGTCCGATTAACTCGCATGTCTATAAGTTCCAATCCTGGCCATTCATCTCAGAGGATCAACGGCTCCCAATCACCCACACCCTTTTAACTATACTAACGCCCTAACCCTAAATCATTTTCCCCTACCCGCCGTCATCTAATCCTCTCATCTCCTCATCCCTCACCTTCTCAAACCCTAACCCACCGTCATTATTTCCCATTTTGATTCCTACCAGAAATGGAATCATTTCTTGATTCCTTGCCTTATTTGGCCCCAATTCTTTACCTGCTACACATCTTTTATGTTACTTAAATTTATTTGCCTCAAATGGCAAGCTGAGTCCAAGATATTCGAACAAGATCTCGTTCAAAATCTCTTATACTTTGGTTATTTTCGTCTGTGTCCATCCAAACCTCTGTGAGTACGAATATTTTCGTATCTTTTAGTTAGGGTTTCAGATTTTGATTCGAACAAGATTTGGTTCAACTTCTGTTTGTTTTATGTTATTCTTCATCTATATTTGTTTTGTTACTCACGAATCCGTCTATTTTTGGTTGAATCTTTTACTTACCCTAAAACTAGGGTTCAGATCTTTTAGGATCTAAAATGATTTTTATTTTATTTTAGTATTTTTCTTTTAATGTTTCAGTATCTCTATCTCTGTGTTTTATAGTTTCTTTATTATCTCTGTGACTGATTTTACTTACCCTAAAATTCAGGGTTTTGATTCTTCAAAATCAAACAAAATAGGGTTCAAATCTTAATTATTTTCGCCTATATGTCTTTGTGCATCTTTGTTATAGTTCTTTTATATTTCTGCCTATTTTTACTTATATTAAATTTAGGGTTTTCTATTATTTAAGTATATTTACTTCAATTTTTCTATCCATATGTCTGTATGATTCTCGCCGCTAATTTTTGATTGATTTTGTTACCCTAAATTTAGGGTTTTTGAAATCTCTATTGAGATTTCAGTCTTTCATTCTCTTGTATGGTACTGATATTTCCTCTTTTGTTCAATTTACATGTTCTCATTATTTCATTACCTTATTTGATCCAGTACTTGACTATTGATTGATCCTATGTAATATTTTCCTTAACCTAAGTAATACTTTCATGATTATATGCTACTAATTGGTTGAACTCCGACTTAAATTGATTATGAAATTATTTTCATTCCTTAATTATGTATGACTGAATTATTACCTTATTTGTCTGCTTAATTCAGTGTTATTTAAACCCCTTCTCCCTCTCCCCTTAGACAGACTTGAACTCTCATACTCTCACTAAAACTTAAGCTCTCTCTTGTTCTCTTGTGTTATGATTTATGTGCTAAGTGTGTCTTGTTTTGAATGGCTGAAAGCCAAGGCCAAATTACTCTGGAACTTAACTGCTATTGCATATTTACTTGCTTTCTTCTCAACTGGATTCCAAAGTTCGCTGATTCAATTGTGTGCTTTTGTTGTCTATGTGTGGAGGTCAAGGTGAGCCCATACTTGTTCTTTATCTGAAAATCCTATTTGCTTTTGTTTGTCGCCTAGATTTCACGTTTCAGTAACATAGGTTAGTCTAGAGCTATCCCAAATAGAGTTCCTAATACCTCCAAGGCCATAGGTAAGGGACGGGTAGCGCACGCATAAGGAACGAGCTAGAAACTACTAGAACTCTTAAGTAACAACTTAAAAATAGTAATTGGGTAGTAAGGAGATGATAGTCCATGCATTAATACTATGAGTAAACAACTTGAGGGAGTTCAAAAGTATTGCATGGAATGATCCTATAGGATAAAAAACTTAGGCCCCCCCCCCCCCCCCCCCACCACATCCTATTTCTCTTCTGCTTGAGTCAAATAGTTGTACTCGTCTATTAAAAAAAATCCTTTTTTATAATAAAATTCGCAAACTTTGTGCTCTTTCTCTCTTTTTTTATCTGACTAATCCATAGAATTCAAGNACGTGATGTAAACTGGTTAAATGAGTTAATTTCTCGAGGTGCCTTAACGCACCTTAATTTGTTAGGGGGTGACTCTTCCAATTCCAAACTCATCCTGAAAATGGAGTTGTCCCAAAACGTCGAAACCTGATTTCGCGAGTTAAAGGGGGCGCAATAGCTGGGACATCAACTCAAATTGGAGCATTAACAGCTGGAATATGCGATTTAGTAACCCGTGGAAGGTCAGAAAATGCATCTGGCAATTGGTTTGCAATATTTTGCATATAAATGATCTTTTGAATTTCTTTTTCACATTGATTTGTACGAGGATATAAATGAGATAGAGATAATACTTTCCAATCTATCTCGTTTTCCAGCCGTTTATTTTCTTCCCCAAATCTTGGAAAAATTGATTCATTAAAATGACAATCGGCAAATCTTGATGTAAACAAATATCCTGTCATAGGCTCCAGATATTTAATAATAGAATGAGATTCATAAACAACATATACTCCCAACCTTCTTTGGGGACCCATCTTTGTGCGTTGTGGTGGAGCAATTGGAACATATACCGCACATCCAAAAATTCTTAGAATGGAAATATTTGGCTCCTGACCAAAAGTCAACTGTAATGGGGAGACTTCATGACAACCGGTTGGTTGCTGCATGAAAAATAGCATGTCCCCACACTGAAAGGGAAAGTTTTGCCCTCATTAGCAATGGTCTAGCTATTAATTGGAGGCGTTTAATAAATGATTCTGCTAGACCATTTTGAGTATTAGCATGAGCAACCAAATGCTCAACTTTTATTCTAGTGGCCATACAATAATCAGTAAATGCCTAAGATGTAAATTCACCAGCATTATCAAGATGAATTGTCTTAATTTCATAATCTAGAAATTGTGGTCCTAACCTTATTATTTGTGCCACAATCTCGCAAATTCCATATTACGAGTTGACAATAAGCACACACGTGACCATCTTGTAGATGCATCTATCAAGACCATAAAATACTTGAATGGTGCACATGGAGGGTGTATAGGCCCACATATATCACTCTGTATACATTACAGAAATACAGGGGATTCAATCCCAACTTTAGTTGTTGATGGTTTAATAACCAATTTTTCTTGAGAACAAGCAGCACAAGAGAATTCCTTAAATTGAAGAATCTTCTTGTTCTTCAATTTGTGCCTATTTGAATTCTCTATTATTCTGTGCATCATGTTAGAACCGGGATAGCCTAACCGGTCATGCCAAATGATAAAATCATTAGAAGTAGTAATCCTTTTGTTTATTATGGCATATGATTCAACCACACCAATGTTTGTGTGGTACAATCCAGAAGAAAATGCGGGCAATTTTTCGTGCACACATTTTTTTCCCGTTTTTATTGTAGTAATATAAAGGTATTCAACCTTTCCTTAGTTAGAGGTCTCAACATGATAGCCATTTTGACGAACAACTTTGAAACTCAACAAGTTTTTTGAGACTTACTACAATACAATGCCTTATAAATAGTTAATATTGTTCCTCCAGGTAGTAATAAGGCCGCTCTTCCAGAGCCCTCAATTAACTGTGTACTACCAAATATTGTATTAACATATGCCTTTTTCATAACCAAATAAGAGAAATACGAAAAAAATTAACAGTAAAAAATGACAACTTAAGTACTACTTGAAAATAAAAATAACTTTAGAACGAGACAAAAAATATTGAAAATAAAAATAACAACATAATTTCATTCCCCAGTAAAATGATCAAACTTTAGTTTTGATCTCCAAAGAATTATTCAACTTCCAAATGAGTAAGATCATCGAGGCTTTCAAAATCATCATCATTCAAAGCAAGATTTTCCTCGGCATTTTCATCATTCTCCGTGGTTATGCTAATGCACTTTGAGTATTTGATGTCGAATTTCATGTGGTTAGTGATTTTGAGCAAGGCAGAGCGAGGTATATAATATGGACCTGCGTTTGTATGGGGTCACGTATTGCAGTGAAATTATGTTGAGATATGACCCTTGTGCTAGATTCGTGTGTTATGCTTCTACAGCGTGTGATGGTTTTTTAGCGTCTCAATGTGGCGGTATTTGTTGAGCTTGCGGGACGACTCTCATGTTGAGTCATTTTCTATGTTTGAGTACACTTGGCTTGTTGCTTATTGGTGCGCGGATTGCACGGGTTGTGGCTTTAGATTGTATTGATGTGGCATGTCACTAGACTGGTTGTGATGGATGAAATGAGGTCATTGGACCTATAGTAGGTGCTATCGGATCTGATTGCGTATATTTGGAAGAATATTGATGTTGATAGGCTTAGGAATTTTCTATAGTTCCTATCGGAGGAGAGGGGATTTCACATCTTGTTGATTCGACGAATGGTTATAGGTTTCTGCGTGTCTCTTTCATCATTGGCAGTATATGAAGGTGTTAGAACCGGGATTTTGTTCGATAAGAGGTGTATTACCGGCATTGGCTTGTTTGAGCAGATTCTGTAATTAGAAATTATCGCTATGAGTGTTTGACTTATGTGGTATAGCATGTGATTTCAACTTGGGTTATGACTATGGCTCAATACAGCTTGTTCAGACTTACGCAGTGTGTTGATGTGAGATTCTATTCTTATAGAAATATCGGATGTAGAAATTGGATTCTAAGGCCTATGGGCAAGGTGAGATGAAGGAATTTCAGTTATGTTGTGTTATCAGACCTATATGGAATAGGGTGGCGTGGGATCACCCTCGGGTATGTGCATGGTAAGGTTGTACGGCGATTTTGATGGGTTTTGGAACAACTTAGGGCACGTTCGAGGACGAACGTATGTTTAAGTGGGGGAGGATGTAACGACCTGGTCGGTTGTTTTGAGCATTTGCACTTCGCTCGGAGTTTTGATGGTTCCATTAGGTCCGGATAGTGATTTTGGACTCGGGCATATGTCCGAATTTTCATTTGGATGTTCCTAGAAGATTTCGATACTAATTGGCGAAAATCAGAGATTTGAAGGCTTGGTGTCACGACCCAAAAACCAACCCGGTCGTGATGGCGCCTATCATGGAACTAGGCAAGCCTACACTCTTAACCAATTCGCTTTCTATCTTAAAAATATTTAAATATTGACCTTTTTCCATCAGAGAGACCGAAATAGAAGATAAAAATAAAATTCAAAATACTATAAAAAGAGAGAAATCCCAAAATCTGGTGTCACTAAGTCATGAGCCATACTACAACTGTGCCAAAATACATTAAGACGAACAATTGTGTGAGAAATAACTAAAAAAAATACACAAGGAAGATAGGGAAGGAGAAAGGCGGGTTTGTGATCGTCAAGGAGCTACCTCGCTCTCTCCGGAGATGAACCGCAACAAATATCAGCTGGCACTACCGTGACCTGAGATACCTGAATCTGCACACAAGGTGCAGGGGGTAACGTGAGTACACCAAATTAGTAAGTAACAAGCCCAACCTGTGGACTGAGAGGTAGTGACGGACTAAACCACCACATTTATATCATAACCAAGATACATAAATTTTGGTATGCTTTCAGTTGATTAGACAGCTCAAGGTGATAAGACAAGTACAATTCTGAACAGTTTAACATATATGTACAACTCAATATATTCTACATGCCAATGCATCAAACAGTATGAAATGCACAATGTGTTCCCACTCTCATATACTCATCCACTCAGTACTGTATACGGCTCGCACAGCCCAGGGAAGATCCATCCCAGAATATATACACATCAGACTAAAGTCACTCAGTATTGAGAAAGGCCGATCCAGCCCTAAGGAATAGATCCATCTCCAGATAATGATACACCTCACAACCACTCAGTACTGTATATGGCTCAAAGGCCAGGGAAGATCCATCCCAGAATACGTACACACGTCACCGACCTCAGTCGCTCAGTACCGATGGAAACAGGCCAATCCAGGCTTGTGGAGAAGATCATCTCCCAGCATAAACACTTCGGACAAGATCCATGCCCAGGAAAGATCCATCCCTCAAATATCACTGTGCTCACTGGGGGTGTGTTACAGACTCTGGAGGGGCTCCTACAGCCCAAGAGCTAACATAAGCTAGATCCAGGCACAATCAATATAACATGCTGCAGCGTGCAGCCCGATCCCACATCTGTCACTCAATATCAGGCTCTCGGCCTCACTCAGTCATCACTCTCCAGTCTCGCTCACATGGGTTCACAATGCATAAACTGGCCCCAATCAATAATATAATGTGAAAAATCAACAATTACCGAGACTGAGACATGATATGATATGCTATGACAAGACTGAGTATATAAAATCAATGAAACATATGAGATGACAACAACAAATGACCAGTCTCAACAATATCGGCGTGAAGCCTTAACATAATATCTAGCATGATTTCTAGCGTGGTTTGCATTAAGATGTCCGCTCGGGTCTCAACAGGATCGACACGAAGCCTTAACATAACATCTAGCATGATTTCCAACATATTTACTTTAATAACATTGATAGAAGCACAAATATCAACAAGAAAGAACCGCTAAACGGTGCCATGGAATGAACCAGGTCACAAGTCACACGGTGCACGCCCGTCACTTGGCATGTGCGTCACCACATTCTAATCACGTAACACGTAGCTCGGGGTTTCGAACCCTCAGAGCCAAGATTAGAAGAGTTACTTACCTCAATCAAGCCAAAACTCTACTCCGCAATGCCCTTGCCACTCGACTCGGCCACAAATCGCCCTGAATCTAACCAAAATCAGTATTATATCATTAATATATGCTAAAGGAGCAAAGCCCACATCAAAATATCAAATTACATCACAAATCCGATGACAAATGACCCCTCAAATCCCTGAATCAAACCTTCAAATTTCCAAGCCCTAACCCCTCAATTTTTACCATTAAATCCCATAAATTTCATGCTTAATTAATTGAAAATCACCATAGAATCGAGTGTTAGGTTCAAAAACATTACCTCAATGCGTTCCCCTTGAATCCCTCTTCAAAACCCCTCAAAAAGCTCCAAACCCGTCTTCAAAAATGGTGTAAATAAAAAAATTCGCGAAAGCTAGAATTTATATACTCTGCCCAGGGGTTCCGCACCTGTGGTCACTATGCTCGCACCTGCGGTCCCAGGTGCGCATCTGCGAGTTCCCACTTACTCTCCAACTTCTGCACCTGCGCCCCATGCCTCGCACCTGCGGGCCCGCAGGTGCGGTCAACCACTCTGCTCTGCGACCTTCTCCGCATATGCGGTCGCCTCCCGCTCCCGCGACTATCACACCTACGGTCCCCAATCCGCAGGTGCGGACACACCAGTAAATTGGCACCACCAGCAGCTTTGCTGCATTTTCCAAGTCCAAACCTCCGTTAACTACCCGAAATCATCCCCGAGCCCCTCGGGGCCTCAACCAATTATACTAACACACTACATATCATCCCGGGGACTTAATCGAACCCTCGGAACACCCAAAACAACATCGAAACACCAAATTTACTCGAAATTCAACCCTAAGGATTTCTAAACTTCCGAAATTTGCCAACGATGCCGAAACTAACTAAACCACGTCCGAATGAACTGAAATTTTTGCACACACA
This sequence comes from Nicotiana paniculata, assembly GCA_005239505.1. Classification (NCBI taxonomy): domain Eukaryota; kingdom Viridiplantae; phylum Streptophyta; class Magnoliopsida; order Solanales; family Solanaceae; genus Nicotiana; species Nicotiana paniculata. The sequence goes on from ML315088.1 coordinate 20,926, forward strand.
TCCCAAATGACACTACGAACTTATTCCAACTTCCGAAATTCCATTCCGACCCCGATAGCTAATTTTTCACTGCCGACCGAAAATCACCAAAAATCCTATTTCGCCAATTCAATCCTAATTCTACCACGGACCTCCGAATAACATTCCGAACACGCTCCTAAGTCCCAAATCACGTAATGAAGCTATTCGAACCATAAAACCCAAATTCCAAGATCATTTACCTATAAGTCAACTTCCGGTTGACATTTCCACTAAATAACCAAACTTAAGAGACTAAGTGTCTCATTTCTCACCATGATCACTCCGAACCTGAGCCAATCAACCCAACACAACAAAAAAGAGTTGAACCACACAAAATGAAGCATAAATGAGGGAAACGGGGCTAAAACTCTCGGAACGACCGATCGGGTCGTTACACTTGGGAAGTTCATAATCTTGATCGAAAATTGAATTTCAAGATATCGGATTCACATTATGATTCTGGAAGTTGTAATAGCTTCGTCGTGTAATTTGGGACTTGTGTGCACTCGAGTTCATTCCGGGATGATTTGATATGTTTCGGCGCGTGTCTTTGAAATTTGAAAGTTCAAAGTTCATTGGGTTGAAATTGAAGTGTGATACGTCACTTAGATGTTGTTACGTATGTTTTGAGGCCTCGAGTATGTCTGTGTTATGTTATGTGACTTGTGGGTATGATTGGACGGGGTCCCGAGGGGCTCGGGCGTGTTTCGGATTGATTTCGGATCATTTCCTTTAGTATTTCAGTTGCTGGTTCTGGTGTTCCGAACCTATGAGTGGTATGTATAAGTGATTATATTATATTTATGTGAGTTTTAAAATTTTATATTCATTTATAAAATAATGCGCGTATCCTAAAAATTAATATATATATATATATATATATATATATATAAGCTATATTCGATATACGATGAAATCCTGGGCATCCTCATGACGCTCACCTCCGAAGGCAGGAGGGTGTAGCCTAGTCCATCTGTCCAATAACTTGTGTGGATCGCCGTCCGCAGCTCGTGTGGGCTCAGGTGCTACTGCTGCAACTGGCTGGTCCGCATCCGCGGGTAGTGTACCCGGAGTCTGATATAGCGCAGCTGCATGTCCAGGAGTCTGAGTAGTAGGGGTCTGAGCTCCCCCTCCTGCCTGAGATGTGGCGGGATCTACTGGAAACAAACCAGCCTGGGTCATAGAATCCATGAACCGCAGTATACGGCCCATGACCTCCTGAAATCCTGACGCTATCATGAAATCCACCGGGGCAGGCTCTGCTGCAGGCACCTCGCCCTGCTCCTCAACAATGGGGTCCCTTGCTAGGTCCGCTGGTGGTGCAACTGGGGCACCTATGGGACGCCCCCATCCCCTACCTCGGGTCGATGCCCTCCCCCTTGCCTTTGCCTCGGCCTTTAGCAACGGGGGGAGCAGCTCCTCCCGGGTCTGGAACGTCAGATGTACGTGTCCTCACCATCTGTGAGAGAATAGAAGAAGGATATTTAGTATACCATCAACTGCACGATAGAAGATGAATAAAGAGTAGTTTCCTAACATCCCATAGCCTCTCGAAGATAAGTACAAACGTCTCTGTACCTATCCGCAAGACTCTATCAGTCCTGCCCATCACTTGTGAGACCTACGTGAACCTAGTGCTCTGATACCATGTTCTCACGACCCAAATTCCATTATAGGTCGTGATGGCGCCCAACACCGTTGTTAGGCAAGCCAACACCGATCAACTATTGAGTTCTCGTTTGTTTTATTAAACAAACCCAACATTTACTTAACATAAATTTAAAACAATCGATAAATAATGAACTTATAAGGAAACTGAAACGGAAATGACTAAAGGGGATTACAATTATAGCATTACAACCAAATATCAAGTCTACTAATAAGTGCCAAGGACCTAGTGTCACAAGTTTGTGTGGGCAACTAGTAGAATATACAAAAGGAGACTACCCTACTGTCTAAAATAAGTAGACAGATACAAGCAAAAAAGGAACTCCGGTATGCTGTTGAACGGCTAGGGTGGAGGCAGCTCACCGTAAGTCATAGTCTGAATCAGATATGCGCGCTTGGCGGATAACTAGATGCACCTGCCTCAGATCCTGTACAATTAAGTACAGAATCGTAGCATGAGTACATAAACAATATGTACCCAGTAAGTATCCAGTCTAACCTTGAATAAGTAGTGACGAGGGGTCGACTTGACACTTACTAAGGACAATAATAATATAATTTAAGTGTTACGCTAAGCATGGATAGCATGAATAATATGATAGTTTAAGAACAGGGAGAAGTAAGATATTCTTTCATAATCGACATGTCAATTTCAGTCATATCATGTAACAACTTACATTTCAAGCAACAAAGCAGTATAAATCACGGGAAGTTCCAAATAAATAACATGCGCAAATTATGTCGAGGTCGTACGGTCCGGTCCAACATAATGTTTACTGTGCACCGCCAGAGGGTCGAATGACGCGAACCATAGATGCATCTATTTACTACCGAGGCGCTCGGCCCGATCCACAAATAACAATTTATTTTCAAGAAAACACACAGTGCCCATTTACAATCACGTGTTTCATACAAATTCTTAAGTAAGTGAGCATAACTGTCTATATTTGTTTTACCAATTTCCAGCATGACTTAAGTGATTATGATAACAAGTAAGGCCGCATTGCAAGTATAGCATGAAACAAGTCCTAAACTACCCGGACAATTAGTATGATAGTAGCTACGCACGAACTCTCGTCACCACGTGCGTACGTAGCCTCCACATATAGGTACATACATTCATTTAATTCATCTATTGGGACTAATTCCGTCTTACAAGGTTAAAAAGGAGACTTACCTTGTCCCAAAGCTTACTCTCAAACTCAAGAATGCGCTCAAACCCTTAAATCGGAGCCGAACGATCCAAAAGTATTCAAATGGGGTAAAAACTAATCAACATGTGCTGAAGAGTTCATATTCTAACTATTATAGTAATTTCCCAACCCCAAATGCAAGGTTCCTAAAATTCAACCCCGGGTCCATATGCCTGGATTCCGGAAATTTTTGAAGGAAGTTGTTACCCATGATTTGAGGAACATAAATATACGATTATCACTAAGTTTCATGGTCAATTTCGTGGTAAAATCTCATTCTTGCCAAACCCTAGGTTTTCCTCTAATCCCACGATTTTCACTAATCTTTACATGTTAATCTACCCAAAATCTAAGTAGTTAACTCACATATAGTAGGAATTACTTACCTCCAAAATCTTGGTGAAAAAACCCTCTCAAGAAGCTCTAAAATGGCCCAACAATGGAAATGAAATGAGCCAAAAATGGCTAACTCCCGAATTAAATGAAGGCCACTGCCTTCAGCGGCTTCCGTCGGTAAATGGAGCGCATAGGTCAGGAGGAAAAATAAAGGTTGACAAAAATCGGCCAACTTCAGTCGGTAATAGTATTAAATTTATATTTTAATTATTTTAAAATTATTTTTGGTCGGAAATATGTAATTATAACTTATTCCGGTTGGTAAATTAAATATATATAGTTGTTGTTATATCAAAAACCAATTACCTTGGGCGGAAAATCATAATTTCAAATATTCCGACCGAAATCGGTTGGAAATTTTGAAAAATTTTAATAAAAAATTATTTTCTTAGATTATATACAAGTATGACCAGGTCTTGGTCAAACATTGACTAGAATTTTTATTTTTTTGCTGTGGGACCACTATTTCCGTTGTCAAAAATATTTTCTTTGGCTTTTGCGACCAATTTACTTAATTATTGACCGATTTCGGTCTGGTTTTTTACTACCGACTTCTATCGGTATTCTTTAGACAAAATTTTCCAGTTTTCTAGTAGTGTCTGCAGAAAAAATAAAGCAGTAATAATTTGATACATGCTGTTAAATTGATAAACATAGTTTTTAATCAATTAAACAAGAAAAGGAAACTAGGATAATAATAAATCAAAATAACAAAAATGTAAGATACCAAGAAATATATATAGGGTAAAATACAAAATTAGCCAGTAAACTGAAATTAATTGCATTCATTTGCCAAAAAGTAACTAAAGTATGTATTTTTTGTATATAATACATATTTATACAAAAATTATATATTATGCCAGTTGTTATAGGCTAAAAATTTACATTTATCAAATATATATCAAGTATTTTATTCCTGTGGATTAAGATGACAAATCAATATGAAACACCTCATGCATAACATGCATATGGCCTACACCAATAAAATATAACATCAGGGCTTGCTATTTATTTTGACTATATATGTTACTACTAGCTATGAATATCTTAGTAGAAGCAAACTAGCTTATAATGATGCGTTCACGTAATTCTAATAGCTTTTGTTCATACATTATATATGTATTAGAAAATTCATATCTATTATAAATATTTAATTGTGAAAAATTCGCTTCTGTATCTTAGGCCTTCCTGAACACAATCTTGAAAATTGGACGATTTACAGCCAAACGCCTCGATCCATTAGCTGCCGGTGCAATACCAATATACCCACACAACAATCTGGGGCAAATAAAAGAACAACCTGTAGCTCTTGGACAATACTGTAACGCATAGGCATCTTCATACTTCTGAATCGTAAACAAACTTGTGGCCGTGCCATTTTCTGACCCACCCTTAATTCCACCAGTGGTCACAAACCCGTCTTCAATTTTCCAAACAGTGGATTTATTGCAAATGGACACGTACCTTGGTGCTGCAAATTTGATATTTATGTCTTCATTTTCGTCAATTACTAGCCCTGCACTTGAATTCACCATTAAGAGTTTTAATGGGAGTCCTCTGCTCTGTGAATTTTGTGCTTGAAAAACGTCGAGCGGGCAGCTCCCGTTTTCGCCTTTCGCTAGCGTTAGGCCACCGCCATTGGCGGCGGTGGTTGCCGGCAAAATGTAGTAGGTGTAACCTGGACGGATTTCTTGTTTATTAGTATCAAGAACTGGTTCAGTTTTTACCTGGAATAAGGTTAAAAATAGGAGGCAAGAAAGCAATAAAATCCTTGATATGATCTTCATTTTTAAGGATATGGTTAATGCATGAAATATTAGGGGCCAAGTGTTTTATATAGATTTATAGTAGCCGATGTTGAAATTTATGGCGTATGTGATCGTTTTGAGTTTTGCTTTTCAAACTTTTGGAAAAATGAGAGCCTAATTTTTGTTAAAGTATGCTATATGGGAAGAGAAAAGTCAAACCATTGAAATTTAATTTACCGTGTTTTGAATTTCTTATAAAATTAGGCATTCCGTATGGAGAACTACAGTTGAATGGTTTTATCACCAAAAGAAATAAGTGCAACCGTCTAGATTAGCTTAGACAATAATCTGGTGTGCTTATGAATTGTCAACCAATAGAATGAGATAAATTGGAAAACCAGTCTGTAAAATTTCTTGACTTTTAGTCGATTGAATCAGAAGGTAAAAGATGAAGGCCTGGGGCTAGTACTAGTACGCAATTATAGATGGTGATATTTTAAAATATATCACGTGTCTTTTTGTAATATTTTGTACGTACTCCTACTATCATTGTACCACGTCAGCATCAGCGGTGGAGTCAGAATTTTCATCAAAAGGTGTCAAGATATAAATAATTAAATATATTGAAAAATCAAAAAGAGTCAACATATAGTAAATATATATAAAATAAAAAAATTTATCTAGTAATATAGTATAATTTTCCGGCAAAGGGTTCAGTATGACTCCGCCATTGAACATGAGGTGAAAACCTAAACTTGATATAAACAGTAGTTATGGAATTTTCAGCTTATTTCGAGAAACATAGGAGTATAATGTATTCATTAATTTTCTTAGTCATCATATTATTTATGGAAAAAAAAAAAAGTTTTCCCATTTTGTCCTAACCTCATATATTATCAATTCTGTGCGTGGATGTCAAGATGCCAACATCCGAAGAACCATCCAAGTCCTTTCACTCCGTCAATTATTATTATTTTAGGTACGCACTATAATTAATTCTTGTCATGTAACTCATGACGTCATTTGTCGGGTAAAATCATAAATAGCCATATTTATTATATATTTATTATTGGAGTACGATTTTTTTTACATATAAGCTAATAGCGTAATATGCTAAAATATAATGTGCTCAAGTTTTATCATAATATGCTGAAAGTTTATAAGCAAGAATTCTAAAATCCTATATAATATGCTGGAATTTTCTGTGAGATGGAATTCTAACATAATATGCTGGAAGTTTATACGCAAGAACTCTATAATCCCGTATATTATGCTGGAACTTTCCGTGTTTCAGCAAAACAATAGTCATTTTTCAATAACTTCACAAATGTTGGCTATTATTTCGATTATCGGTCCGAAAATGGCTAGCCCGTACTGTTTTTACTCATTTGTTGGGTATGGTATTCACTATTCAGTCCTTCTTTCTTTATTTTCTATTTAATTTCCTTGTATTTCTCTACCATGTTTTCACGAAAATACTCCCTTCTGTCCATTCTTGCTTTGCAAAGCTTTAAAATTTAGTCCAAAATAAGTATTATTTTAACAAAGTAAGAAGATATTACTTATGTTTTTTCATCAAATTTATCCTGAAGGCAGTATTAGGATTTCATGTTTGTCTTTACTCCCCCTCCCGTGAGCAGTCAGCTCAACTTGCCAGTGGGGCTTTCCTGTTGCAAGCGTGGTAAAACAATCATTTTAAGAATCCAAACAATTTTCTTTTCGGGAAATTAGATGTGTGTAACGAAGTCAGGATAGGTTGTTTCATTTCAAGATCACATGGTCACAAACCAAGCCCAACAACCAAATTAATTTCTCAATCTATTGTGTGCAATAAACAAAGAAATTAAACATATATAGTAGTACAATGTAGTCCTTTACATTTCTAATAATTGCCATTTAAATAAGAAAATAAAACAACCATCATAGCTACATCTACTTCAATGAACACACTTTCTTTATTTTCTCTTTATTTTCAGTTCATTTATTCAGTCCCAGGAGGTTTTGGATCGTGATGGTTATTGGCACCTGTTCCTGCATAGTCATCTCTTTCCACCAACAACTCCCTCTTCTTCTCTACCTCCATCAATACCTTCAACAATTTAAAAAAGAAAAGTCAGAATTATTCATCTCTTAAACAATTGAGTCAATTACTCAAATAGACACTCAAATATTTCAAATTGTCTGTTAAAGTTACTTTCTTTCGTTTGTAACAATAAAGTCACTTAACTATAACTCAACTAGATTTTTCAAATTTTGGATTGCCAAACACCTATTTTATCCTCAAAATTATAAATATTTATCTTCCTTTTATTTTATTTAACTTTTTAATATTATTTTTCCTTTTTTAATTTATATTATGGACTTACCTATATAATAAGTTAATTTTATTTATAAATTAATAAATAGAAAGTATATAAGCATATATAATGCTGGAAGAAAAACATAATGATCATAGTAAAAATATAATTAGAATAATTTGTTCGTAATAACTTTATTATATATTAACAAAAAAAATTCAAGAAATTATTTATACAATTGTGAATGAAAGAAAATAAAGTTAGTAAAATATATATTCCATGCACGCGATATAAAAATAATTTTTAAATAAAGGTATTTTTATAATATACATTATATATTCTTGAAAATTATGCTCAATTATATTATTATTCCGTCATTATATGAGCTGAAATCTAATTTTTTATTTATTATTTTATTAATAAAATATATTTATTCTATAGGTAAGTCCACAATGTTGATTAAAAAAATAAAAAAAGTATAATATTTAAACGGTTTAAAAAATTGATAATTTAGAGATTAAAATAGGTATTTGACAATCAAAAAATTGGAAAAATCTAGTTAAGTGACCTTCTGAGTGTTATAGGTACAGTTAGGTAACTTTGTTGTTACAAATGAAGGAAAATTGACTTCAGCATATAACTTAGGATAGTGGAGTGACCATTAGAGTAATGGACTCTATTATCACCGCAAGATACATATTTAATTTAAAAAATTTCTTTCTATCTTTATCGGCAAAATTTTATAGCCATAAGTTCTAAAAGTCTTAAAAATCCGTACAGAGCTAAACACCTCCACGTAAGAAGAGTAAAAAAAGAAAAGGAAATTACTGTAAGTAAATAAGATTCAAGACAGAAGAGAGAGGAACCTTGTAATGAGAATCTTGAAATGGTAAATTTTCTGTAATTGTCTTTAGACTTCCTGTGAATTATCACCACATAATAAATATTACTGCTGGGAATTAAAATTAGCAACATCTGAAAAGAAAAGAAAAGAAAAGATAATAGGAATGGATTTATTTATGACTTACTTGAAGAAGGAACTGCGATGGTGGAAATGAGAAGGGAAAATCCAACAAATATTAGTAAGAATAAGCAGAGGATACTATTTCTTTGCTCCATTTGTTTTTGGAGTATTGTCTTATGACAGGATGAAGATAGATCCGAGAACAGAGACAGCTAAAAGTGCTGCCCTTTTATAAGGGGAGGATACTATTTTAATACTTACTTTCTTATACAATTTCGCAATTATGAAAATTAAAGTACAAAAAAAATGGCTAAATAAATCTATGATGCTGGCACTACCTGTCTATAATTGACTTGTTTCTCTAAATGTTTTTTTAAATTACTGGAAATTAAACTAATAGCAATACTGTTTTATTGAGTGTTGACTTTATGTCAACACTACCAAGTTGTTTTCTGTCTCAACTGGGATATTTAGGTAAAATGTGATTAATGCCAATAAATGATTGTCAAGGTAGGATTTAAATTTACTCTTTTCGTATTGTCTAAAATATGTTATTCATATCTGAGCTACTTTTAATCTGAAGTTACAGTAAAAATTACACTAAGGCATCTAATTTGACCGTCTTTTATTTGGCCGTCTCCATTTAACATATACTCATACTTTTAAAAATTTTAATCTATATTTTAATTTTGAAAACTTCAGACGCCTTTTCTTTTTCCTCCTGACCTATGTGCTCTTCTTATCCTCTTCTTCTTTTCTCTCTCAAACACATGGCACTCGCATTACATGGAACATAAGCATTCTGAAGATGATTTCTCTTAGTACAGCAAAATTCATTTCTAATGGCGCCCACGAAGCTAAAGCTTGTCAAGTTCAATTCGAATCTGTTTTTTCTTTTATATTTCCTTGTCTCATTGTCTACGCTGAGAAGAAAAGGCCGAATTGGATTAATTGTGCTTTACTAAATTAGATTGGTAGAATCTTGAACTTTAATCCTGAATTTGGCTTAAGTTATATTTTAAAGCCATCTAACTTCAAAGAAAGACATAACAGAACTCTTCAGCTCTAAGAATGCTGAAGTTCAGCAAATATAAATAAAAACTCCAGCTCCTAAAATGCTAAAGTTCAGCAAATACAAAATAAACTTCAGCTCCTAGAATACTGAAGTTCAGCAAATACAAAACAAATTACAGCTCCTAGAATGCTGAATTTCAGCAATTATAAAACAAAAACTTCAGCCAAAACATGTTGTGGCTTATTGAACTGAAGTTTGTCATTACACTATGAAACTGAAGTTTGCGTGATTGCCTTTGCAAGTCAGGCCAAACTTCAGGAAAAAATATCTAAAGTTTTGCTTTGATAAGGCTACATTTCAGGCAAAAAAATTTAAAGTTTAAACTTCAGACATAAAATTTTACTACTTCAGGCCCGTTTGTTTGAAGTTACCCGAAAAATGAGTACGCTTGCAAATTTTTTGTGTAAAGTGAATATAAGTTAAAAGGTGACCCAAAAACTGAGTATAGATGCAAATGCCCCGAAGTTACAAAACCTAAACTTAGAGCTTATTTGGACATTAAAAAATTTTCCTTTTTTTCAAAAAAAAAAAAAAATATTCAAAATAATGTTTGATTAAGAAAATTTTATATTTTTTCAAATCCATCTTGAAAATGTATTTTTGAATTTGAAAAACTGCTGAGAACTAATTTTCAATTGAAAAACTAGAAAGTTGGTATTTTTAAGTTTTATAAATTTACCTTATATTTTTGAAATTTATAAAAGGACCCCAATTAGTTATTAAACCTAAGTAACACCTGTGGCGGATGTATGTTGATGGTTATGACCTATGAGTACCCTTTACTTTTGGAGTCATGAACTATTATTTATATAAAAAAAGTAATTCTTACAAATATATTACTTGAGCACTCTGTTTTAATAATAATTTTCATATAAAAGAATAGTTCAGCACCCATGACTTAAAAATTCTAGATCCGTCCGTGGGTAACACCTACAACTACCTACCACCTGATTGAGTGGTCTTGTACTTTCGATATCCACTGTTAAGATTTACAATTTATACTTTTACCTTAAGGAGCTACTACAACTTCTATTAGAGATTGTTCGTAAAGTTAAACAATCAACATGTTTGATTGTTTGTTTTAAGTAGGATAATCAAGTCAGGGTGATTTTGATATTTTTTTATAAATTGTGGGATATAAAACACGTTTCATGATTTTGATAAAAGCACATCCAAATATGTTACAAAAATTATAACCAAACACAAGTTCATCTTCAAATCAAATTTTAGTAAAATTCTAAATTGGAAAAAAAATCTTGAAGTTTATGTCCAAACACCTTCTTAGATATCATCTTCTTGGAGCTTATAAAGTTCCTTTTTACCCCGAGATTCCAATGTGATAGGAATATAATAACATATATAACTGTTTTCCCTTAAAATCATATAACAGTTAAACTTATAAAGTAGTTTTAAAGACACGTGATTTCACCTAGTACCAATTGATAAATGCAATGATTAATAATAGAAATTAACAGTAAAGTAAAGCAAACCAGTATTGAAATGCAATGTAGCCCTCGAACTAGATTGCCTTCGAACTGGTTGATAATAAAGTTATGAAGTATGACATAAACTGATGAACAAGAGAATATAAGAGAGAAAGAATATTGTATTGCTCTGATATTCGAGAATAAGATGGTTTACAAATGATTACAACCCCCTTTATATAGTAGAGGAATTCCACTTATGGTACAATTCTAATTATAGAAGGAAATCTCATGATTGGCTAAATAACCGTCCTTGATTTGATCCATTCTAAGATTTTCGCCATGATCTTCGACCGGTCACGGATATCTAGGATTTCTGTTATTATGCTATCTTCGGTCTCGCTCGATGTATATCTCGTTTGGTCAAGATCATCATTGGTCTTGATCTTAACTGATACTTCGAATCCCCAGCTCGATACCTTATCCTCATGTTTCAGTTTGATATAGTACGGGGCCGATCCTTGATCCATCCCCCTGGTATCGAACAATGAGCAAAATTGGGTGGGTTTGGTTTTAACCGTATACAGATACTCCCCTCGTTTTTTGGAGTATAGTGACAAGAAACGAATTGAGTCTTCGACCTTTACCCCGATTTGTCATGACATCATCACCGTGACGTAAGCAACAGAGATGACTGAAATGTTCCGTCAGTGCAGTTCCCCGGGTTATTAATGTATGTCAGTTGATGGTCGGCCACTAGAAACTTTTAATCGTCGCTGAGAAATCCATAAAGAGGCCTCTTTTCCATTCTTTCAAACTTTACTTTCAATCTCTTCTGCTCTAATCCTTAAAGCTCTTTGCATTCTTCAAGTTCTTCATCTGTAAATCTTCAAGTTTTATTGTTAACGCCTTCTTAAAACACCAAACTCATCATCTTCATCTTCCTTTAACCTCAAAACTAAATAGTGAAAACGTCGAAGACTGTGCCTAAAAAAGAAACCACTTCATCATCTCGGCCGGCCGGCAAGAAAACACTGGTGGAACCACCCTGAGGAATGTGTTCCTGGAGGGTGCGTTATCAGTTCTGATTTCAAGATCGAGAAAACCTCGTCGGTCCCTGATCGTTGTGATCCGGTATCGAGGTACATATGCTCGATACCTAAGAATTTCCTCGAAAAAGTAAAGAAGGATTGTAATTGGAAGAACAAAGAAGTTGTGATACCGGCCCATGAGGAAGATATTACCACCCACGTGGAAGGGTTCTTGAGTGTTTACACTTACCCTATCACGTTGGGTCCCCTCGACCCAATCATCGTGGACTTCTGTAGAAAGTACCAGGTGACCCTCAGACAAATCCATCCCTCCTTTTGGAGGATCGTAATATTGCTCCAATTCTTCATGAGCAAAGTCGAACAGTTCCCATTTACTCTCGACCACCTTATAAGGTTATATAGCCCCTGGCTCTACCGAGGTGGGTTGATAAAATTCCAACACCGGGCCACCAAGGTTTTCATCTCGAGCATAGACGAGGACAAATATCGGGGTTAGCTAGGTCGATTCATCCGTGTGAGGACCTCAAACCTGATTCCGGCTGAAAGCATGCCGTTCCCCGAGAGATGGAACATGAAACGTAAGTATGATTTATCGGTTTCTGCATGTTAATTTTATTTCTTCACTTTCTCTTATCGATGCTCTTTTTCGATGTAGCCGATGCCTAGATGCCCGGTGCAATCCCTAACCTCGAGAGCTGGGCCAGGAACCTGGTCTCGACCTCAACGTATGTTGAGCGCAGATGGTGCGATTTATCGAAAGGCCGGTGGGAAGCAAAAAATCATGGTAAGCCTTTTCCATGTGTTTAATGATTTGATTAAAACATTCCTCCAAACTTACTCAACATCAAACATTCCTCCAAACTTACTCAATTTCTTCTCCTGCAGGTCTCGGCAAACATGCAGTCATGAGGCCCCCATTTGGTGAAGAAGAAACTTCAATCCTGGTATCGAAGCCGGTAAAGGAGAAAAAGAGAAAAAGGACCTCGACCTCTGAGGATCCAGAGCCTAAGAAAATAGTGGCTCATAAGCGAAAAAGAACATCATCCCTTTGTCTGCAGAGTCAATTCAACTCCTAAGGGAGGAAGAAGAAGAATAAGAAGAAAAAGAAGACGACTCCAGGATGGTGGCCCGAGTCAAGACGAACACCGAGGCTCGGAAGGCCTCCGAGCCGATAGGAGCCAAAAACATTCTTCCCCGAGTTGACAGGGTCATGTTTTAGACGTCAATACTACACAATATTATAAGTTAATGGTGCAATACCCAATTTTCGAGTGCTGTCTAATAAGAAGAACCTGGTTCTTCTTGGTGTACTACTTACTACTATTTGCGGAATAATAAAGCAGTAAAGTAAAGACACAGATATTTTTACGTGGAAAACACCTGGCTCAAAATGTGAAAAAACCACGACCTACTCCTCAGTAGGATTTGCTCAAACACTTCACTAAAAACTCTGAGCCAAACGGACTTACAAAATAAACTCTTTTGTAATCCTAGGACTAACTCTAATCCTCTTTGTATCAACTAGCCTCTAACTAATTTCTACAGACGTCAAGCTAACTCTTACTTGAACAGTGTGTACCTATTGCAATTTGCTTCTACGAAAGCTGAAAAGATACAATGTTAAAACTCCTACTACACCGAACTAGACTCAATGATAAACAAATGGAACTGTTTCTTCTAGTTGAACTGTAGTCTTTGAACAATACTTCTGCTTGCAAATAACCTGGGAATTTTGCTTACAGAACTTGATTCAATTTAGCCCTTTGTGCGTCTTTTTGTGTCATCCATTTCAGCAGTAATACTTTGAGTATTTGTAAAGTCAGTTGTTGAGTTCTGGTCCGATTCTACCTGGGAGAACAAGTTCTTATCAAACTCAACTTCCTTCCTTTGTTTCTGTCCTTGTTGAATTCAACTTCTTTCATCTACACCAGTTTGCAATCTTTTCGTATTAGGAGACATCCTCTTAGTTTTTTGATACTCAGCAATCACTGATATCTCCTATGCTTGTACGATTCTTGTGCCAGCTGCTCCGTTCAGGTGTGTATGATTTGATGGACCTGGTTCATCTTGTCAACATTTGTCAATCTTCAAAACCCATTCAGTGACATGGGCCAACAAATTCCCCTTTTTTTATGATGACAAACTCTATGCTTTTATCCTGTATACACTTCAAACCCTTTGTATATTTTTAAGCATTAGTCATTGAGAACCAGGTTCATTAGGTTATAAATATCACTTTTTGAAAATTTTGAACCAACACCACAACATATCTTCCCCCTTTTGGCATCATCGAAAAGTTGCAAAATGATACTTACCAGTTTTTAATTCCCCACTCATGGCTAATTTAGGCAACTGCAGGTGCGAACATGATTAATCATCATAAGAAACTAATAATGTAAGCTAAATAAGAAATTGAGACATTTTTCAAAACATCAAGCTTTCATTCATTAACAAGGATGATGCAGATTAAAATCAAAACAGCCAAAACATGAGAAAAATAGAATAAAAACTGAAACAAAAACTAGACAGTGTCCCGAACTGGACACTTGATAGGTTTGGAGAGGGTAGCACTGGACATTCCTAAGGCTGGGAGGGTGCAGATGAGGTTGGGTTCTTGGTTTGTATAAGGGACAGCATTTGGTGTAAAACACCTTCATTTTTCTCCTTCTCCTTTGCTAACTCATCTTTGAGAGCATCACGCTCAACTTCCACCTCAATTAAGCGAGACCTCAATCGAAGGATCTCCATATCCTTTAACTCGCTTTCTTGCACCAGAGTACGGACCTTGCTGTTGACTGGTAGCTTCCGAGATGAACCAGGTTCATCTGCCGGGGCATTGACAGTATAATCACAAGACAGCAGAGTGTCCTTCCCAAAGAAATCCTTAGCAGTAGCCATCTCAGCCTTCTTTGTAGGAACTCCAAAATGAGCAAGAACGACAGTCAAAATAAAGCCATAAGGGATCGCATGCGCTTTGGTGCCATTTACCACTCTGTCCAAGAGCTGGATGATAAAAGCTGGCCAATTAATCTGCTTGCCTCTGTACAAACACTCCATGAGGGTTAAATCCATGTAGTTAGCAGTGTGTCTTCGTTCTTGTCTGGGCAGCAGGAACTTGATCACAAATTCAAAGAACAACGTGTGCTCAGGCTTCATCTCACTCTTGTACACAGCCCTAGGTTCAATCTCCTTCTCATTGTTGTAGAAGAAACTGGTGATATTGAGAGCTGAGGCCATTCCATCTAAACACGGCCATCTCTGCCTCGTGTAGTATTCATAACCCTCAGATGTAATGTCTAGAATGACTCCCAGTTCTTGAGCATCAGAGGATACTTCAACTCCCTTGACCAATGAGGTGAACCTTCCTCCAATGACTGTGGCATTCCCCATGAACACCACAACCTCATTTCTGACCAGCCTGCCTTCCATATGAAGGACCATCCTTCCAGCCCTGCGTTGCCAGAAAATCCAGTAAATACCTCATTCCAGGATCCTCCAAATCCTTCAACAATTTCCCTTTCAAGATTATTCTCTTGCCAAACATGGAAACTCTGTCAGTAGAAACTTCTCCAACCTCCTTCTCTTCCTCTCCACTCCATTCTGGATCATCATCCCTCTCAATAATCTGTACTTTCTTCACCTTCTTTATCTTAGACCTTGTCCTTGAAGCAGTACTCCCAGTGGTGATGGACACAGTAGCTGGCTTCTTTGAAGAAGTCTTAGCCTTTTTGGGCTTGGGAGTCTTGGTAACCACTGGAGCAGCCTCCTCTTCTTGTTGGACCAGGTCCAACCACTCTTCGTCGTCAACAATAACAGGTTCCCCTACATTTGCTTTCCCCTTCTCTGCCTTCTTTCTTTTGCTCTCTTGCATAGCCTTTTCCAATTTCTCCTACTATTCTCGTACAGTATTTCTCGTCGCACGTACCCTCGAAACAGGTACACCAACAGAATCAGCAATCTTCCTTTTCTTTGAAGGAACTGAGGCTTTAGACTTTCTAGACTTTGGGGTCCTTCTCTTCTTGGGGTTGTATGAGTCCCGCAGCTTTTTTAGTCTTTCAGCCAAAGTTTCTTCCCTAGAAGAAACATGTTCATCTATTTCTTTCATTAACTTCTCCAACCCAGTAGCAGCTTCCTCAACTTCAGTAGTTCCCCCTAAAACCATGACATCTTCTTTAAGATTTTCAAGAATGGGCCACAAATTGCAAGCGTGGTACCATCCTCCCCGGATCCCCTCACATCTACTTCACCCTCGTTCACAAGATTTTTATCTTTACCAAATTTTCTTTGCCGTCTTGGCATTTCCACATCCACCACAGACCCCAACAACACAAATCGATTCTCAGCAGAATTTAAATCAGAGGTAACTTCAGTATTACCTTTCTCAGCACTGGATGAACCAGGTGCTTCGTCTTTATTGGCTGATTTAAATGAATCATTGGATGATTCTCGTTTAGAGCCTTCCTCATCACGTAAAAATTCTTCCAAGAATTTTTCTCTTGAACCAAAAGCCACAAATTTACGTGCAAGAACCTTAACACGACGGGTTTTGTGGGTTCAGGGATTGTAGAGTGTTATGGGGTTGATGATTTTTCAGGAGACTCGGAACTATAGGCTGAGGGAGAGTTTGAATTAGATTCATAGTTTCCCCCATCATAATCTCTATTTGGGGATGACTCAGAAGAAGCTGGTGGAGGAGACGACATGATTTTGATTTGGTTAGAGAGAGAAGAAAATAAAAGGCAGTAGGGATTTTGAGTTGAGTGAGTTGAACAAGATTCGTCTGGTGTTTTATGCACAATGAGTAATGATGGACTATTTATAACTTGTGGCTGGGGAAATTTCAATAGAAGTGTATTAACCAAGTAGGATCCTAATCGATTAAGAACTGTCAGCGATTGGACATTGATTAGACAGTTACTTTCCCCCTAAAACTAGGCTAATTAATTAACTGAGAGGACTTCTTGAAACTGGTTCATTATTTGGGTAAGTACAAGAATTGAATTTGAACCATAAATGGATAGAGTCCTGCTCATGTATGACTGTACTTGAATTAATACATGTATGGAGATGAGAACGTACCTTGTCAGTCACGTAAACCATCATGGATGAACCAGGTTCATCCTGTTAAAAATCTTTATTTTACCTCAATTCACAAAGAGAGAAACATCATTAGTGACTAGGGAATCATATTAATACATGGCAGAAGAGTATGGCAATAAAGACATAGTACTGAGCAATGATTAATCTGATTACGTACCTAATTAAAATTTTCTAGCCAAACAAAACTTCCTTTTTTTCAATTCTGTTTTTCAATTAGGTGATCTTAATCATCCCTAATTCAAGCATGTTTCTCTCATAATGCTCCCTACTCAATGCTTTGGTAAATATATCAGCAATAGTAGCACAGAATTCGATTGAGATCATTCCCTTTTCATAGTTATCCCTCAGTAAATGGTGCCTAACATTTATGTGCTTAGTTCTCTTATGATGAACTGGGTTCTTAGTCATACTGATTGCACTAGTGTTATCACAGTAAATAGGAATGCATCCCACATCTATACCAAAGTCCAGGAGTTGTGCTTGATCCATATCAATTGGGCACAGCAAGAGGCTGGAGCCACATATTCAGCCTTAGCAGTAGACAATGCTACTGAATTTTGTTTCTTGGTGGCCCAAGAGACAAGGCAGTATCCCAAAAAGTGAGCCATACCTGAAGTACTTTTCCTGTCAACCAGGAAACCTGCATAATCAGCACCAGCATATCCTACAAGGTCAAAATTACTACATTTAGGATACAAAAGGCAAAGATCAGTGGTGCCCTTCAGATATCTTAAAATTATTTTTACTGTAGTGAGGTGGGACTCCTTTGGATTGGCTTGAAATCTAGCACATAGTCCCATACTGAACACTATATCAGGTCTACTTGCAGTAAGATAGAGTAGAGACTCAATCATCCCTCTGTATGTCTTCTGATCATCGGATGAACCAGGTTCATCCACATCCAATTTTGTAGTTGTGGCTATTGGGGTATCTATCTCCTTTGAATCCTCCATTTTGAATTTCTTGAGGAGTTCTTTCACGTACTTCTGTTGATGTATCATTGTGCCATGTGGAGTTTGTTTGATCTGCAAACCTAAGAAGAAGGTTAGTTCACCCATCATACTCATTTCAAATTCACTCCCCATTAATGTAGCAAATTCCTTGCTAAGCTTTTCAGTAGCTTCCCCAAATATGATATCATCAACATATATTTATACAATCATAAGATCTTTTCCCCTTTCCTTTAGGAACAAAGTACTGTCTATCTTGCCTCGTTTGTACCCATGTTCCAGCAGACATTTTGACAATCTCTCGTACCAAGCTCTAGGCGCTTGTTTGAGACCATAGAGAGCCTTCTCAAGTTTATATACATGATTAGGTTACTCTTTACTTTCAAAACGAGGAGGTTGTTTTACAAATACATCCTCCTTCAAATAGCCACTAAGAAAGGCACTCTTTACATCCATCTGATGAAGAGTGAATTCCATGTGTGCAACAAATGCTATAAGAAGTCTGATTGCCTCCAATCTTGCCACAGGAGAAAAGGTCTCATCATAGTCAATTCCCTCTTCTTGGTTGAATCCTTGAACAACCAGTCTAGCCTTATTTCTTGTAACAGTTCCATCCTCATCGAGCTTGTTCCTGAATACCCATTTGGTGCCAATTACTGATCTGTCTAGTGGCCCGGGTACCAATTTCCATACTTGACTCCTCTCATATTGATTTAGCTCTTCTTGCATTGTTGTTACCCAGTTATCATCTTGCAGGGCTTCAACAATGTTCTTTGGTTCAATCAAGGATATAAATGTATCAAACGCACACAGATTTTTCAAGGAGGATCTAGTTTTGATTCCAGATCTCAAATCTGTTATGACGTTCTCAAGAGGGTGAGAACTCTGATATCTGTGTGGTTTGAGTACCAGTTGTTCACTTCTGGATTGTTACATGTTGTCTTGTAGTTGTGGAACAGGATCAGGGCCAGTATTTCCATGTAGAATTCCCCCTGTTAAGTTGTGTGGGGTTGTTGAACCTGGTCCATCTGTCATAGGTGCTTCAATGTGGTCATTGCTCCTCACCAGTCCAAGCTCCTCATCTTCTGGTTCCTGTCTCTCAGATAAAGTGTTAGTTTCATCAAAACAACATGTACACTTTCTTCTACACACATAGTTCTTTTATTGTATATTTTATAAACTTTGCTATGTGTTGAATATCCCAAGAACACTCCCTCATCACTTCTGGGATCAAATTTTCCTAGAGAATCTTTGCCATTATTATTCACATAACACTTGCATCCAAATGCCCTAAGATGGGATATGTCGGGCTTTCTCCCTTTTAGTAATTCATAGGGAGTTTTCTCTACCAGAGGTCTGGTCATGCATCTATTAATAATGTAGCATGCAATGTTAATTGCTTCTTCCCAGAAGGTGTGAGGTAGTTTGCTTGATAGAAGCATGGTTCTTGCCATGTCTTCAAGAGTTCTATTTTTCCATTCAACAACCCCATTTTGTTGTGGGGTTCTAGGAGCAAAAAAATTATGATTAACACCATGTTCATCACAGAACTCAGCAAACATAATATTCTCAAATTCAGTACCATGGGAAGATCTTATTGATGCCAGTTGATGTCCCAATTGATTTTGAATTTTCTTAATAAATGAGGTGAACATATCAAATGCTTCATCCTTAGATGACAGGAATAAGGTCCAAGTGAACCTGGAAAAATCATCAACTAGCACCATCACATATCTCTTACCACCTCTACTTAAAGTTCTCATATGACCGCAAAGATCCATATGAACCAGTTCCAACGTCTTCATGGTACTGGCCATTTTCTTACTTTTGAAAGAGGAACTTACCTGCTTCCCTTTGGCACATGCCTCACAAACTTTGTCTTCCTTGAACTTAATGTTAGGAAGTCCTACCACTAAGTCCTTAGAGACTAGTTTGTTAAGCTGAGTTAGACTTGCATGACCAAGTCGTTTGTGCCACAGGAGGGGATCACTGTCCAACACACTTAGACAAGTGAGTTCATTTTCAGACAGTGTGGACAAATCTATGACATAGATGTTATTCATTCTTTTTCCCTGCAAAACAATCTTGTCAGTAAGAAGGTTGATCACAAAACATTTTGTGGAAGTAAAAGCAACCAGGTTACCTCTGTCACATAGTTGTGATACACTGATCAGACTATATTTCAAGCCATCTATGAGATACACATGTTCAATAGATCGTGTATCATCCTTACCTACTTTACCAACCCCAATGATTTCACCTTTCTTTCCGTTTCCAAAGGAGACATTTCCTCCTTTGAGACTTTCAAGTGAAAGGAACTATTCCATGTTCCCAGTCATATGTTTTGAGCAGCCACTATCCAAGTACCAAATCTGGCTGGCTCTTCTCACTTGAACCTACAAAAGAAAATCAGGGGTAAGTTTTAAGAACCCAAACTAGTTTGGGTCCTTTTCTATGAGAGAATGGATGAATCAGATTTTTTCTTGCCCAGTTTGGTAGCTAGTTTTTCTTTTTAATGAATCTCTCATTTTTCTGACTGGCTTTCTCTTTTACAGCACACTCATATTTATAGTGTCCAGTCTTCCCACAATGGGTGCAAATTTTATTTTCAGGGAGAGTGAGATACTTGCTTTTGGGATCCCACTTAGGCAATTGACTCCCAAAACCAATCCCTCTTCTGTTGCTACTGTGATTCTCTTGAAGCCATATCAGGGCGTCAGAGGATTCATTCCATTTACAGGTTCGATCTAATTCATGTTTTACTTTGCTAAGTTGTTCATTAAGAGTTCTTATTTGCTCGTCCTTGGCATACATCTTATCTTTTAATTTTCCTATGTTTTCTTCTAACATGACATGAGAGTGATCAACTACCTTTTTACTGGATCCTATTCTTAACTTTACGTTTTCAGATTATAGCTCTAGAATCTCAGTTTCGAGTGGATGAACCTGGTTCATCAAGACAATGTTTTTCTTTTCAGATTCACTGACCTTTATCTTCAGGTCCATGCATTTTGCTTTTAGCATTACAAACTCTTTAGATAGTTGATCCTTCTCTTTGCTTGTTTCCTCAGAATCATCTATGAAGTCAAGTAGCAACTCAGAGAGTTTCTCCTTAGATAAAAACTTTATTTTAGTTTTAAGTTGTGAGGTACTTACCTCTGGTTCTTCATAAGTCCCCTCATCAGATTCTCCAATTGCCATGAGAGCCTGATCTTCTGTCTCACCATCTTCTGATTCTTCATCTGAACTTTCCCCCCAAGCAGCAACCATAGCTTTTGTTGTGTTTGTCTTGGGTTGAACCTGTTCCTTCCTCCTGTTCCTTCTCTCATATCTTTCCTTTTTCCACTCTACTTCCCACTGAGGACAGTTTTTAATGAGATGGTCAGTCTTGCCACATTTATAGCATCCCTCATTAGCTGACCTTTTTGGTGCCCTTGCCTTGTTGGAGTTTCCTCCCCTGGAGATGCCCTTCTTCCTCATGAGAAAGTTTCTGAATTCTTTGGTTATCATGGCCATCTCATCTTCCTCCAGATCAGCTCCCTCAGTGATCCTCAGTGCTAGACTTCTCTCCTTCTTTGGGGCATCCATCTTCATGGTTTGCCTTCTGAGTTCATAAGCAGTGAGGTTTCCAATCAACTCATCCAGTCTAAGGGTTGCCATATTTTTGGATTCCTGGATAGCAGTGATCTTGCTTTCCCAGGAGATAGGCAGAACCCTTGTCAAGATCTTCTCTACCTTGTCTTCTTCAAGTATGATTCTTCCAAGAGACTTGAGTTCATTTGTCAAGGTTGTGAACCTTGTGTACATTTCCTGAATTGTCTCTCCTTCTTTCATAGTGAAGTTTTCATACTAAGAGTATAGTACTGTACCTCTAGACCTCTTCACTTGAGTTGTTCCTTCATGAGCTAATTGTAGAGTATCCCAGATTTCTTTGGCAGTGGTGCAGCTTTGGATTCTACTGTATTCATCTGGTCCTAATCCACACACTAGCCACTTCTTTGCTTTGGCATTCTTCTCCCATTTCTTCAGATCTTCAGCCGTGCAGTCAGCCCTAGTCTTAGGTACATCTACACCTTCAGCAGTTTTCTTCATTGTTGCAAGTGGTCCATCAGTGACTATGTCCCAGAGTTCATAGTCCTCTCCAATAAGGTGGTCCTTCATTCTATTCTTCCACCAAGAATAGTACTGGCCATTGAAGAGTGGTGGCCTTGCAGTTGATTGACCTTCCCAGTTCCCAGGTGGTGCACTCATCTTGATCTTTTCCAAGGTGTTAGCCTTTTCAAGGATAACCTGCTCTGATACCAATTGATGTTTTAGACGTCAATACTACACAATATTATAAGTTAATTGTGCAGTACCCAATTTTTGAGTGCTGTCTAATAAGAAGAACCTGGTTCTTCTTGGTGTACTACTTACTACTATTTGCGGAATAATAAAGCAGTAAGTAAAGACATATATATTTTTATGTGGAAAACACCTGGCTCAAAAGGTGAAAAAACCACGACCTACTCCTCAGTAGGATTTGCTCAAACACTTCACTAAAAACTCTGAGCCAAACGGACTTACAAAATAAACTCTTTTGTTATCCTAGGACTAACTCTAATCCTCTTTGTATCAACTAGCCTCTAGCTAATTTCTACAGACATCAAGCTAACTCTAGCTTACAGTGTGTACCTATTGCAATTTGCTTCTACGAAAGCTGAAAAGATACAATGTTAAAACTCCTACTACACCGAACTAGACTCAATGATAAACGAATGGAACTATTTCTTCTAGTTGAACTGTAGTCTTTGCACAATACTTCTGCTTGCAAATAACCTGGGAATTTTGCTTACAGAACTTGATTCAATTTAGCCCTTTGTGCGTCTTTTTGTGTCATCCATTTCAGCAGTAATACTTTGAGTGTTTATAAAGTCAGTTGTTGAGTTCTGGTCCGATTTCAACTGGGAGAACAAGTTCTTATCAAACTCAACTTCCTTCATTTGTTTCTGTCCTTGCTGAATTCAACTTCTTTCATCTACACCAGTTTGCAATCTTTTCGTATTAGGAGACATCCTCTTAGTTCTTTGATACTCAGCAATCACTGATATCTCCTATGCTTGTATGATTCTTGTGCCAACTGCTCCGTTTAGGTGTGTATGATTTTATGGACCTGGTTCATCTTGTCAATATTTTTCAATCTTCAAAACCCATTCAGTGACATGGGCCAACACAGGGCTTGAGGAGGAGAATTGGGTGGAGTCCCGGAGTCCCCGAGTTGGCAAAGGCTGAAGATGCCTCACCTCAAAGCGAAAAGGTGGCGGAATCAGTTGTGGAGCTCGGTCTCGAGGCTCTTCAAGATGAAAAAAATGCCCCAAGATACCTACTTGGGACAATAGAAGTTGGAGATTCCCCGTCACTCCCTTCATTTTCCGAGGAGACGATTCGGGAGGCTCAAGCCATGAAGACTCCTTATGCAGAAGGAGCCCACGGAGGAGAGGAACCCTTCTGTGGTTATTTTGCTGGTATCAAGGATGTCACTGGCCTGAGCAACTTGGAGATACCGAGGAAGGATTCGGGCATAACTTCTTCGAGTTTCAAACCAACCAGTCAATTTCTGGCCCCGAGCGTCAACACCGGGATCAAATAAACAACCGTCATCTCGATCCCAGAAGACACCCGAGTTTTTGCTCCTGTAGGGGTGTCCAGTTGTCGCGCTCTTTTTTCTCGCAAAATCGGGTTTCGACATGTGACAACTCTTTTAAGGAGGTACTTAAAGAGAGAGAGTCGCCACCTAACGGGTTTAAGGTGCATTAGGGCACCTATCATATGACTCGGGTTTACTAGTTTACATCACCAAAGATCTGGTAAGGGATCAAATTACCTCGAAGAGAAGGTGTTAGGTACTCTCGAGGTCCACAACTGTAGGTCCCGGCCGAACTCAAATTATATGAATTAGTGAGACGAACAAAGACAAAGAAAGAAAGAATTTTGGGAAAATTCATTAGTAAAAGACTTTGAGTAAGTACAAACAATTAATTCAAAGACAAGATGGGGGGGGGGGGGGATCCTAAGTTTATTAGCCTAAAGGATCACCCCGTGCAATATAAATAATACTTTGTAACTCCCTCGAGATGGGATGTTACTCATATTATTCAGCNAGCACTAGTTGATTCTAAATCATGCCTTATGCGTGCACTACCTGTCCCATGCCTATGGCCCATGAGGCATTTGGACCTCTATTTTGGGTGGTTCTAGACTTAACTTAGGCTGCTCAAAATGATAAATCTAAATGACATTCAAAACATGTAGGACTGCACATAAGGGCATTAAACGGCTCAAGTTGGCCTCCACATGTAAGCAACAAATGCACACAAACATGTTTTACATATTAGGCAAGTGACAAATTACAGAATTAATACGAAATAGGACCCTTAAATCCTATAGTCATGGCTTTTAGGTGATTCTGAATTTTAAACGTACAGGTAATGTTTCTTTGCATATCATAATTATTATAAATCCTGTAGGCATGCTTTCTAAACTGTTTGCGAAATAAGGCAGTGAAACAGTTTGATATTTCAAAATTTCCAGCGTTTGAGCATACTTTTAGGCGAGCAACAGGATCCTATAGACAGGATTTCTAAGAATGGGCAATTAAAACTAATTCTTTATCTTTTCATTCCTACGGGCATGCTTTCTAGGCGAGCAATATGATGGAACAACAGTAACATTAGCTAATTCGATTATAGTCCTATAGGCATGACATCTATGGGAATATTATGAAGAGTAGTTATTTATTACTCAACGTGATCCTATAGGCATTATATCTAACATGAAGTGATTTGAACAAATAATTATTGTATTGTAGTATACTAGGCAGTTAACAATGTGAGGGAAATGAACATGTGAGCAGGTGAAATATTTATGTCCTATAGGCAGATTATCTAACACACACATAGAGCATGTTGAATAAATTGAACACTCAAATCCTATGGGCAGGATTTCTACCCTTTCATGAAAACATTAGAATAGACCCATTTTTCCAATTTTTACAGAATTAGTACATGCCTAATAATGAAATTAATTACAAAGTGATAGAAATAACTATAGTGGGCCTAAGACAGACCCAAAGTGTACCCAGCCCAGCCAGGCCTTCCATTTTATCTTCAAACAGATTTCAACATAGCCTAGAAACCACAAAAGAACTTGGATCATACCCAACATCCATAGTTGATCAAAGGATCCAGGAAAACAGTCATTTACACAAGCTAATTGGCTTATTCAGTAGGCATAGAGAGGGACATAATTGAGCAGTCACGAAGAAAGTGGCCAAGAACCTTAGGCCCTAGTTTTTCAGAGTTCACAAGGGTCTCAGAGTGGACCTCGAGTAGTGATCACACTAGGGAGGTTAATAGAGAATTTTTCGGGGGCCTTGTCTTTCAGCCAGCCAAGAGCTATAGGTTTAGAATAGGGAAGCAACCAATGAAAATAGTAGTAAAGTAATAAGGTTTGGAAAAGTACATTTATATTTTTTGGAGACAAATATTACAAAGTAATCACATAATGGACATAGAAAGTACATGAACTCAAAAGACAAGTGAATGCTGCAAGTTTTCACATCACATATTGGGCCAGGGTATATTTATAAGAGGCAAGGAGTGTGAAGCTTATGGGATTACAAAGTTAATATGCAAGGAGTATTAGGTTAGTAAGACAAATAGTTATCACTAATACAACAAGTTCAAAAACCTAAAGGATCAAATTATGCTAAACACAAGGATTAAACAGTACAACCTATACCAGCAAGGCAGATAGAATCACATATTATAGGGGAAAACCAGTCAAAAAAGACTTCTAAGATAAGTAGCTGTTAGGAGTACAGAACTGGCAGGGTAAGGATATACTAAGTGACAAACATAGTCATAGGAGAAAATCACAACTAGAGTGAATATTTTAACAGATTAGGGCATGCTAATAACATAGATTAATCACTAAGAAATTCATAATCATGCAAGAAACAAGATTAGGCCATACAACTAATGCAAATACTCAAATTGTCAACACATTAAGCTAAACATGCTTCAAACTGTTTGAATTGCCTAAGTTAGATACAAAGACATCTTTTAGGACTGACAGTTTAGGAGTGAGACAATGCTAGAGAAGTTCATGCTATAGGCAGAATCACACATGAAGAGAGTCAGGAAAATACATTAAGTCATACAATTTCAGAAAACATAGATATGCTAATTTGACCATAATGGAATAAACATTGCGAAGGTTGAGAAACTAACCAGTTATTGCTCAACAAACAAGAAAAAAATAGCAATATGACCCGAAATCCCAGATGCGTCAAGTTCCCAAGGGTTTCAAACAACTCAGGGCAGTGCTCACACCCAAGAAAGGTCGGAAAAGTAGGAAATCTGGTGGCCTTGGCTTTCAGCCGGCCAAGAGCCAAAAATTGAACAAGAGAATAAATGAACACAAAATAAAGCCTTAATTTTTCAGTAGAGATTTTAGCGATTAGAGTTTGTCTAAGGGGGAATGGGGGAGGGGTTTATATAGTGATAAAATCGAACAATAAACAATAAATAGAGCAACAAAAAAGGAAAATAAATATATAAATCGGTCTGAAAATCACTTTAAGAGATCTGTAAACCCTAGTTTTTAAGGAAATTGAAAATCAACAGAATATAAACAAATAATCGGACTCACAGTAGCGTAGGACGAATATGGACAAAATAATACTCAAAATCAGGGATTTGACCAATTTTGATTCGATTTTGGAAGAGATCTGCTTGCCATATTTAGGCAAGCACTTAAGGAATACCATAAGAGAACAATACCAAAAAGAAGTCGAACATGGTAAATAATATCAATCAAATCCCATATTCAGTGGGATTAGGGGAAGGTTTTAGGGGGCGACGGCTAGGGTTTCTGAAGGAGGGAGAAGGGAGATGGGAGGATACAAAGGCGGCGGGCAAAGGAGTTATGAGTTAGGTTAATTAAAGGGAGGGTTTAATTGTGGGTCGTTGATCTTGAGAGATGAACGACCAGGATTAAAAGAAAGCTGAGGCGGGTCATGTAAAGCGGGTACCGACCGAGTTGGGATTAATGGGTTATTTGTGTTGGATTGGGGTAATTGGGCTAAGGTTTGGGGTAATTGGGCTGAGGTCTGTGTAGTTTTTTAGGTCCCAAAATTGGCTTGTTTTGGCGCAGCTATTAAATACACAAAATTATTTAAAAATAATTTATAAAAATGATAAAAATAGATAATAAAATGCTACTTGTGCAATTAAATGATTTGAAATAACAACTCAATATTATAAAAATACAAAAATGATATTTTGGCCGAAATAACATAATAAACATAATTATTTGTAGAATATAGGTCATTATTGTAAAATTAGGCAAATAGCTTAAAATGCTAATGTAATTACGAAAAAAATAGAATGCATACTATTTGAAATATGTATTATTGATGCAAATAATAATATTGGGTAATTAGTCATCACAAAATGATTTAAAGGATAATTATATAGTAAAAAATATAAGAAAATTAATTTAAAGCTCTGAAAATTATGGAAAATTATAAAAAATATTTGTATAGGTTTGTAAACTAATGATAATGCAAATATACTATTTTGAAGGTGTGTGTGTGTATATATATATTATGTTTTTTAAATATGAGGAAAAAATTGGGTATCAACACCAGTTATCTTCAGGGTTTAGTTACGGAGGAAGACCAACCCCTAATGGACGAAGTGGCAACACCGTGTCTCTTCAATGAGGCACAACAAGCCTTGAATCGGGTAAGCCTTAATTCCCCTTGTTGATATCATACTCGTATTTTTCTTCTTGTCTAATTTCTTTCCTTTTATTTGTGCAGACCTCGGTGCTTCATCATGAACCATTTTCTAGGTCTCGAGCAGAACTGAGTCAATACGAGGCCGACATTCAGAGGCTCTCCAAGGAGAAGAATACCCTTAAAATTCTCAGTGGGCATAATGAAGAAGAAATCAAGGACCTCCCAGCTGAGCTAGTCGCGACTGAGAAAAAGCAAAGCGACCTGACCGAGCAGGTATTATAAATCTTAAGAGCTCATGGAATCGGTTCGGGAGTGATGGCTAATAATTCAATCTCACAGGTCCAACAGAATCTAGAGATAATGGAGCTTCTCCACGGAGAGTTAGATGCGGTGAAGGCGGAGACCTTAGCATGGAAGCAAAATATAGAATGCCTTGCCTCAGAGAAGGAGGATGCTCAAGCTCAGTTGTCCTCGGCTGAAAATAAGCTCCAGGGCATGAAAAAGAAGAACTTGGAACAGGCCAAGGAAATTGAGGAGCTCCAGGCTCGGTTGGTCACCGAACTTGCAATGGCCAAATCTGAGGCTGAGAAGGCTAAGGCTGTTGCTGAGGTGATCGTGGCCGTCTACCGATCTGACGCTGAAGCCGCTTGATACACTCAAATTACATCTAAATAAATGTTGTAAGACAGTCGATGTCAAATATAATAACCCAACTAGGTTGGGGTCGAATCCCACAAGAAATAGGTGTGAAAAGGTTACTTGAATAGTGTGAAACTTGAGTTAAGTCGTAATTTTACTCCGTTAGCTTAAAAGAGAATGTCGTAATTATGTGTAATAAAGAAAACTATTGTGTTGTGAGAATGTAATTAATTTGATTAAGGAAACCAAGGTTGTGTTCCCCATTAATGGAATGTAATGCTATCGGTGTTAATATGATATATTTCTAATAGAAGGTCCTTTGATATGCAAATGGTTTCTAAGTGACTACCAAATATTTCTCAATAGTTGGGTAGTATTTTCACTTTATGATTTTTCCAAATATAAAAGAGTTGCGATTAATAATAACCAATTTATGCCAAATAGAACCCACTTATTCCTAAGATATTCTGTTAAACAAGGTTTAGAGCCTTGAGTTTTTGATATTCAATTCTACCAAACCCTAACCCACTTATTCCTAAGAGATTCTATTAAACAAGGTTTATAGCCTGTTTGGCCAAGCTTCTCAAGAGGTCAAAAGTGCTTTTTTTTTTCTCAAAAGTACTTTTTTTCCTAACTTGAGGTGTTTGGCCAAGATTTTTTGGGTAAAAAAAGTGTTTTTGGGAAGAAGCAGAAGCAGTTTCTGAGAAGCAGAAAAAAGTAGCTTCTTCCTAGAAGCAGAAGCAGAAGCAGTTTTGACTTTTCTTCTTACCAAGAATACCCTTAACAAAATATAGTATATATCAAAATAACCGTTGAACATAATACTTAGGATATTAATGTATAAATATTTCTTATTATTTTTAAGATAACTTTCTGATATATATTGACTTTAGTGGTGAATAATTTTATATTTATTGAATGATTTTTAACATATTTAGCTTATATTAAAAGAATTAAGTACTTTAACATTTTATTTTCATATTTTACTTAAATAAAATGAAAAGATTTAATTAATGTCTGTAATAATAAATTTTTGAGATTATTTATTTACTTATAATATTAACTATTAAGTAACTCTATTAATGTCCTTATTGGTAATTTGATACTTAAAAGCACATTCTGAAAAGCTTGGTCAAACAGAAATTATTGCTCAAAAGAGTTTTTCAGAGTGATTAGCCAAACACAAACTGCTTCTCTTCAAAAGTACTTTTTTCAAAAGCACTTTTGAAAAAAGTACTACTCAAAATAAGCTGATTTCTCCAGCTTGGTCAAACAGGCTATTTTTCACGACCCAAATCTCCCCTCCATTAAGTATCGTGATGGCACCTAGTCTTAAGGACTAGGTAAGCCTAACATTCACGGAAATAGCAACAATAATAAATAAAATCTAATATTTTTATGAAAAAGGATTCTTTATACAAGAGCATATTCACAAAACCGGGTAGTACAAGTCATAAGCTCTATAAAGAGTTTACTACAACTTCTAAATCAACAGTTTGGAAGTAAGTGAAAACAATGTAAGTACAGAATACGAAGGTGACTCCGAAGCATGCGAACGCAGCAGCAGGTTACCTTGAGTCTCCTCAGCAAGAGTCCGCACAACTACTGACGATCAATACCTGGATCTGCACAAAAATGTGCAGAAGTGTAGAATGAGAACACCACAACGGTGCCCAGTAAGTATCAAGACTAACCTCAGTGAAGTAGTGACGAGGACTAGTCAAGACACCCACTGTTCTAATAAATCAACAGGCATAAATATAGGAATGACAGTGCATGACACCTATCTCATGACTACACAATATTGTTAATAACATAAAAACTGCAATGCAGAAGGAAATACAACAATTAACGACGGAACATAATAATAATACACAGAAGGATGGACGGGAACACAACCCAAGTCCGGAAATCACAACACAATAAGGACAAGTAGTAACTCAACACTGCATTAGTCTCCACACAAGGCCTTGGCCACAAATACCATTAAAATGGTCAAATATTCGAGTGTAAACTTTCACCCGCAATTTTATATATTGAAAACTTTAAGGTAAGATCCTTTTTAAAGGAGAAATTCTTTTGAAATATAATTTTCCTAAGAGATGTCTCTCAGATATAGTTTCCTTCAAGATCAAAGCCTTTCAAATATATTTTTCCAAAGAAAGTATCCTTAAAACATGTTTTTCTGCGACATAAACATTTTCCAAATATTCTTTTCCAAAGGGATATCCTTCAACATAGTTTTTTTTAACATAAACAGTTTCCAAATATTCTTTTTCCAAAGGAATGTCCTTCAACATAGTTTTATTCAGGATAATTGCTTTTCAAATTGGACATTCTAAATAATTGTCTTTCAAACATAATTCCTTGATAAAATCTACTGGGATCCCGTAGTCCCGAATTCATCACACAATACAGAGGATCTCTCGAAATACGTCCGTAGTCCCAAAATAAATATGCAGTACAAGGGAAAAACTCCCGGAATACGTCCATAGTCCCAATTTAAATATGCAGTACAAGGGAAAAGCTCCCGGAATACGTCCGTAGTTCCAATTTAAATATGCAGTGCAACAACCAAAGACAACAATTATAGCATGGCAGAAAAATCGTACATCACCACAACAAATACAAAGCACCTATGGCAATGACACAAGATACGACGAATAAATCAATACAAGAACTTCAATTCACAAAGAAACAGTAGAACATCGTTCACAAGGAATAATCACGGCACATAATACTAAGTGCAAAAAGGACTCGTCCAGGGAAAAACAAGACAAGCAACAAGTCCACAAATTCAAGTCAACAATAAGAAGACAACACAAGTCAAATAATTCCAAGTAAGGACAAGTCGACTAAGATATAAGTTATATATACCCCGTATGAGGTTGAGCAAATTATGAGGGGTATTCAACCATTTAATTAATTATAGGTAGCTTATGAAAATATAGCATGATGATAGAGAGGTAAAACCTTTGGTAAGGTCAAATCAGAGTCAAGTAGGCGATAAGGGTGGATCCTAAAGCAATTAGTTCTAATCAAAGCATGTAGAGGTGAAACTAGCAGATAAGAACTCAAGTGTATCAAGATCAACTTCATACAAGGTGAATATAAGGACCTAATAACCCTAAAAGGTCAACCTTCTACAAATAAGTCCGAGCACACACTTGTCACCTCGCATACACAGACTAAAATCAACATAGAAGACTCAAATCATAAGGGGTAATTCCCCCACACAAGGTTAGGCAAGATACTTACCTCAACCGCTCAAATCAAACTTGAAATCACGTTCTTGCCACGCGTATCCAACTCCAGATGGCCCAAATCTAATCAAATCAATAGCATCGTGTAAATAATACTACAAGCAACTAATTTAACTAATAAATTCGAAGCTAAGACGCGAAATTAGGAAAATTGCCCGAAAAGTCCCCCAGGCCCACGACTCGGAATCGAGTGAAAGTTACAAATTTAGAACACCTATTCACTCACGAACTCACTCGAACAAGAATCATCAAAATCCGGCGTCAAAATCTCACTCAAATATCGGATTTTCAATTGGGTAACTTTTTCTCCCATTTCCAAACTTTTACTCTCAAACTCCTTGATTAAATGAGGAAGTCCACAATAGATTAATGCAATAAAGCCAAATTCGAGTAAGAAATCGTTACCCACAAGATTCCTCTGAAAATCCGTCAAAGAATCGCCTTCTCCCTAGCTCAAAATAAAAAATGGAGTGAAAATGAACAAAACCTCGAATATAAACTCTCTTCCCAACGATGACCGCACCTACGGCTAATTGGACCGCACCTGCGGAAAATACATCGCAGGTGCGAAAACTCGCTAAATGAACTGGGGCCGCACCTGTGATCACTGGGCCGCATCTACAGCCCCGCACCTGCGGAACCCTGCCCGCACCTGTGAGCCTGGCTGCCCTTGACCAAAACCGCTCTTGTAACGCCCTCCACCGCACCTGCGTGTCTGCACCTGCGGCTCCCCATCCGCATGTGTGAAACACCAGAACCAGCAATGCTTCAACTAGTTTCTAAGCCCAAAATCATCTCGTTGAGCATCCGAAACATCTCCGAGGCCCCCGGGACCTCAACCAAACTTACCAATCAGTCCTAATACCTTATCCAAACTTAGTCGAGCCTTCAAAACACATCACATAACCTCAAAATTGCCAATTATGCACAGATTCAAGCCTAAGAACTTATGAAATTTCCAAAATCCACAATCGATGCTGAAACACGTCAAAACTAGCCCGAATGACCTCAAATTTGACACACAGGTCACAAATGACACTACGAACCTACAACCACTTCCGAAATTCCATTCCAGGCTCGATATCAAGATTTCACCTATCGGCCAAAATCGCCGAAAATCTAACTTTCGCCAATTCAAGCCTAAATCTACCACAGACCTTGAAAACACATCCCGGACACGCTCCTCAGCCCAAAATCACCATACGAAGCTGCTGACATCATCCATAACCCATTCTAGAGTCGTTTACATAAAAGTCAAATTCCGGTTAAAACTTCACTGTTTAAGCTTCCAAAATAACAGTCCTTCTTCCAAATCGACTTTGAATCATCCTGTAACTGAATCCAACCATGTACGTATGTCGATGTACAAAATGTGAAGCTGTTCAAGACCTTACACCTCCGAACGGAGTTTAAATTCTCAAAATGACTGGTCGGGTCGTTACATTCTCCCCCTCTTAAAACAAACGTTCGTCCTCGAACGTGCCAAGATTCGCCTCGAAGTGTTCAAATCACTGAATGCACACTTCCAAAATACACTTGCGGGTGATCCCATGCACCCCAATATTCATAAGCCTGACGATACCATATCAACTGTGATTTAGCCTTTCTACCAACACCGATAAGCCTCAGACCTCAAATTCTCACCTTCTCTTCATTTCCACAAGGACCCGA
Source organism: Nicotiana paniculata (assembly GCA_005239505.1). Lineage (NCBI taxonomy): Eukaryota > Viridiplantae > Streptophyta > Magnoliopsida > Solanales > Solanaceae > Nicotiana > Nicotiana paniculata. Next base: position 54,171 of record ML315088.1, read on the forward strand.
TTCTAAATCCATATCCAGTATCAGTCCCAACCAGCTACATTAAATCATGCCTACACCCACAAGGTACGACCACACAACATAACATACCACAGATAGGCCCTTAATAACACTTCTGATCGCAATAGCTGCTCGAAATCAACTCAGCGCCAACAATTAGCTTCATATTCGAAAGAAATCTGCTTCAAACCTCCATCACGCTGGTAATAATGCAAGAAACACGAGGACCTCATACTTTGACATCCGAATCACCAAGCCACACTTAATACCACTAGGCACACACCTCGCAAGATAAAACTCAAGGAGCACATAATGAAAATAACTGAATATAAAAAGAGGAAAACATAAGGAAACTATCAAACAAGCCCGACAGACACAACTATTTATCAATGCTTACCTACAAAACCATATAACAAGGAAAGGATTAAAGAACATGAACAAATCACAAGGATCCCATCCTGGTATGATTTCCACAGTGGTACTCAGCCCAGTTCGAACACATCGAATCAAGAAGGATCACGAGGGTCTCGCCCTCAACTCTACATCACAAATAGTATATTTATCCCATCAACCGAAACTTTTCACTAGATCGCTTCCTTCAACAAAATTACAACACGTGTTGGCTCCCACACCGGTGGAGCATAAGATTCACAGCTCGTAACCACTACACTCAGGAATCACATCAAGCCTACCGTACTGGACAACAGTAATTTACTATTTGTCTCATATCTCTCAATAATGAATAGAAACAAACGATATACACGGGATACCACTCACAGAATCTCCCAACAGGAGCAAACACAAAGATAGAGTGCAAAGCATGAAACTCGCTCATGAAAGAAGTGACAAATAAGGGAACTCGTCCCGACCAACAGAGTTATAATGAAATACAAATGGTGACCCTCTGTAACAAATCAAAACATAGCTGTACGATAACATCTGGCACAACGATCTCCACCCTACTATACGAAACACATCAACGGGTCGGACCTCCCCCTTTACTCACCTGAATGCCCTGCTGTAACACATCTGCCCGGAGCCTAGGACAATCTCTCACCCTGTGACTGGTATATCCACACTCAAAACAACCTCTCTGATAGCGTGGCTGTGTCAACTGTGTGATACGAGTACTCTGAGACCCACAAGTACCTGAAACCCCATGCGAAGCCGGTAATGCAAACTGAACTGGCTGACCCACAGAACCCCTACCGTGTCGCACCCTGCCTCCAAAATAAGGACCAGCAGATCTCTCCGATCTACGAGGCCTCCTCGCCTCCCTGGATTCTCTCTCCTGATCTTGTCTGTTCTCTCGCTCCCGGTCTCTCATGCCCTCTAACCGGCGAGTGATCCCTACCACCTGCTGAAACGAAACATACAACTCCAAATCTCAAGCCATGCTGAACCGAACATCATGCTTGAACCCTTCAATGAATCTACGTACTCTCCCTCTAGTAGTAGCGACTAAGGCAGGTGCATGCCTGGCCAAATCACTGAATCTGATGGCATACTCTAATACTGACATAGTGCCCTGGCGCAACTGCTCAAACTCCGCGCGCCATGCATCCCGAAGGGACTAGGGTACAAACTCTCTCAAGAACATCTCTAAAAACTGACTCCACGTAAGTGAAGCTGACTCGGCCGAGCTACTCAACTCACATGCCCGCCACCACTGATAAGCCGCTCCCTGAAGATGGAACGTAGTAAAAGCAACCCCACTTGTCTCAACAATATCCAGAGTGCGGAGGATGCTATGGCACTCCTCCAAAAAACCATGTGCACTCTCTAAAGCCAATCCGGTGAATGTAGGAGGGTTATATCTCTTAAACCTTGCAAATCTAAGCTGCTCTCCCTCATATGTTGTTGCTCTAACCATGAGCTGAACTGGAACCACAGGTTGTGTCACTATGATACCTGGACCCTGACCAACGTGAACTCACTGCTCTGGAGTGTGGACGCTGGGATTCTGGGCTCCTCCCCCGATTGGTGAAGTAACTGGTGCAACCTAAAATAACCCCGCCTGAGCCAATGTACCAAATATGCTCAGGAACTGTGCTAAAGCCTCCTGAAGCCTGGGGGTAACAACAGGCGCCTCACGTGCCTGTTCCCCAAGTGGAACTGATGGTGGCTCCTCAACGGCTGCTCTGGTAGGTGGCCTAACTATGGCACGTGCTCCTCGTCGACCTCGGCCTCTACCCCTACCGACATCTGTCTCGGGAGTAACATCATCAGGAACCGTAGCTCGTGTCCTCACCATCTGTGAGAGAATAGAATGATAAATTTCAAACTTCAAGGTCAATGAAATCGCACGATAGGAATGAAAGAAATGGAATTGTCCTAATAGTTTGGTAGCCTCTCGAAGATAAGTACAAAAGTCTCCGTACCGATCCGCAAGACTCTACTAATCTCGCTTATGACTCGTAGCAGCTATGAACCTAGGGCTCTGATACCAACTTGTCACAACCCAAATTTCTCCTCCGTTGGGTATCGTGATGGCACCTAGTCTTAAGGACTAGGTAAGCCTAACATTCATGGAAATAGAAACAATAATAAATAAAATCTAATATTTTTATGAAAAAGGATTCTTTATACAAGAGCATATTCCCAAAACCCGGTAGTACAAGTCATAAGCTCTATAAAGAGTTTACTACAAGTTCTAAATACAACTGTTTGGAAGTAAGTAAAAACAGTGTAAATACAGAATAAGAAGGTGACTCCGAAGCCTGCGAATGCAGCAGCAGGTTATCTTGAGTCTCCTCAGGAAGAGTCCGCACAGCTACTGACGATCAATACATGGATCTGCACAAAAATGTGCAAAAGTGTAGAATGAGCACACCACAGCGGTGTCCAGTAAGTATCAAGACTAACCTCAGTGAAGTAGTGACGAGGACTAGTCAAGACACCCACTGGTCTAATAAATCAACATGCATAAATATAGGAATGACAGAGCATGACACCTATCTAATGACTACACAATATAGTTAACAACATAACAACTGCAATGCGGAAGGAAATACAACAATTAATGACGGAACATAATAATAATACACAGAAGGATGGACGGGAACACTGCCCAAGTCCAAAAATCACAACACAATAAGGACAATTAGTAACTCAACACTACATTAGTCTCCACACAAGGCCTTGGCCACAAATACCATTAAAATGGTCAAATCTTCGAGTGTAAACTTTCACCCGCAATTTTCTATATTGAAACTTTAAGGTAAGATCCTTTTTAAAGGGAAAATTCTTTTGAAATACAATTTTCCCAAGAGATGTCTCTCAGACATAGTTTCCTTCAAGATCAAAGCTTTTCAAACATATTTTCCAAAGAAAGTGTCCTTAAAACATAGTTTTTCTACAACATAAACATTTTCCAAATATTCTTTTCCAAAGGGATATCCTTCAACATAGTTTTTGTTTAACAAAAACATTTTCAAATATTCTTTTTCCAAAGGAATGTCCTTCAACATAGTTTTTTTTAGGATAATTTTTTTTCAAACATAATTCCTTGATAAAATCTACCAGGATCCCGTCCCGTAGTCACGAATTCATCACACAATAAAGAGGATCTCCTGGAATATGTCCGTAGTTCTAAAATAAATATGCAGTACAGGCGGAAAGCTCCCGGAATACGTCCATAGTCCCAATTTAAGTATGAAGTACAGGGGGAAAGCTCCCGGAATACGTCTGGTCCCAATTAAATATGCAGTACAGGGGAAAAGCTCCCGGAATACGTCCGTAGTCCCAATTTAAATATGCAGTACAAGGGGAAAGCTCTCGGAATACGTCTGTAGTCCGGACGCGCTCCTCAACCCAAAATACCATACGAAGTTGTCGACATCATTCATAACTCGTTTTGGAGCCGTTTACATAATAGTCAAATTCCGGTCAAAACTTCACTGTTTAAGCTTCCAAAATAACATTCCTTCTTCCGAATCGACTATGAATCATCCGATGACTGAATCCAATCATGCACACAGGTCGATGTACAAAATACGAAGTCGTTCAAGACCTTACGCCACCGAACAGAGCTTAAATTCTCAAAACGACCGGTCGGGTCGTTACACTATTAGAGCCTAGAGTTTTTGATATTCAATTCTACCAAACCCTAAACCACTTTTCCAAGTAAAGATAGAGTGAAATGGAATTAGTCAATGTTTGCAACCATCAATAATAAATGAAGCATAAGAAATGAATAAATATCAACCAACCAATATATATATATATTCAATGGTAAACACCCATTAACATTACACTCATTTAGGTCCACAATCTTAGTATTTAAAACTAGCTACTCATACTAGAATCCAGAACAAAACAATAAATAAAGTCATAAAGCTTACAAAAATACAAGATTCTCTCTTCAAAAGCTTCCAAAATAATGGTGTATTCAATGTATTCAATGTAGCCTCATTTTTAGACAATATATCCCACAAAAACCCTAGTAAACCTATTTATAATGGGCTAAAAGTCGGGATAAAATTTAGACAAAAATGCCCCTACAGAACACATGTGCGACCACAGAATGGGTTGCAGATCATGTACGAGCTCTGCAGAATTACAAAGTCGCTGCATAATTGCACGCCCTATTCCCCAGTTCCCCATTGCAGATCAATTATCCGATTTGCATATTGCTTAAGCGACCGCAGACTGTGTCGCAAAAGTGCTTTGCACAGAATTTTCTTTTGCACTTATGAGGCCATTATGCGGTCCGCCAAAGTTTTATGAGGCTGAATAATAGACCGTATATTTCTCTCTTCAAGATCTGGACCAGCTTCTTCAATCTGTGATTGATTTGCGGCTCGCATATCACTTCTGCAGTCAAAGACCTGCCGCATTTCTGCCTTCTATGGGTTTTTGTCTTCTTTTCCATGTTCTTGGTTCTTCAAGTCTGGCACACTGCAAAACATCAAAACTTTATAAGAAATAGCTAAAAAAAATTTAAAAGACGAGCTAAAGTCTATGTAATTAGTATCAAACGTGCCAAAATTCTACGGCACATCAACACCCCCAACTTAGACTCTTGCTTGTCCTCAAGAAACTAAAACAAAACCATCCTATCATACATTACTCTATTTATGACAGATCAAAAAACAATAGTGACTATAGATGGTGTTGACTGTCATCTAACAAGCATGTAACTTCTTTTATTCACCCTTCGTGGCAGACAACGATCATTTAGCAATTCGACTAATCAACTTGTAAACTTCGAGCCTCAAGAAAAATGACAGAATGCTACCCACAACTAAGTGTGCACTTGTATCCTACTTCAAGAACCTAACTTCTGCTAAATCTTGCAATTCATGCGTGCTCACAACAAATAAAATCTGCAACTCACAAATATGTACAGGGGATACAATTAAGCACTCTTTCACTCAGAAAGAAAGCTAAATGCTATAAGTATCAGTCCATATGCTTGCCCTTGTTTTAACTTGCTGCTATCTCAGGAATAATTGGTTGTAGATCACCAAGGACTTTTCACGGGTTGTAGTGTAGGCTTCGGGACGGGTTGGGTGAATATTTGGGAATGTAGTGGCTATAACCTCCTTGAACTCTACATACACTTTGCTTCTTTACCATATAGCACTTATTGACCTCGAGTTACCGACATAGAACCACCTCAAAGTATTTCTTCAGTTTTCACAAGACTCCACTCTATTTCTCTCTCTTTATATATATATATATATATATATATATATATATATATATATATATATATATATATATATATATATATATATATATATATATATATATATATATATATATATATATATATATATATATATATATATATATATATATATATATATAATGCTTTTCTTTTGTTTTTCATTGGATCTTGAGTATCTTCATATATACAACTTTGAGATTTTTTTTACATACAACAGGAAACCTTACCGATTTCCACTTAACGCCTGCACCCCCAACTTAGGATTTTAGCCTCATTCTTAATCATTCAAAGAAGGATGGGTTAAAACGAGGGAATTTCACAAAGGTTTAAAGGTTTGTAATGTGGTAGTCAAATAAAACGGTTAAAGGCTCAACGAGGGTAACTACGGTAATTGATGTACCAGGGAGGTCAACTTGGTCAAATTAGCTAGAAATCACAAAAAGAGCCTAAGATCATTCAGCGCCCAATCATTAACCTGAGAGTTGCATTAAAAAACCAATCGGGCAAGTTCTAGATATCACAAGTTAAGCATATGCATTATTTATACAAATCCTTACTCACTCACAATGCATGAACTATTCGACTCAGCATAATTTCAGCCCCCAAGTGAATGCAAGGCAACTCAAAGCTTCATCACATGATATTTGAGATTCTAGGTAAGCATAAAGTCAAAGAGTGAGCCTCGAGTTCACAAGAATGACTAACCGTTTATTTATAAAATTAGAAGGGTGCAATTTATTCAACAAAAACTTATTACATGCTTGAAGCTAGAACAACAACACCAAACAAGTCAAAACATTTTGTGCTACCTCTATGGTTCTACTGTTACACCCTTGGAAAAGAACCTAGCGAAGAAAACCAAGAGGAATTCATTGCTATCTACAAATCATTACAAATATACACTATTCAAGTAAAGAGTTTATATACAAGTTTCACACAAAAATTTGACTACCCCACCCCAACCAAAAAGCATGCATTGTCCCCAATGCATTGAGAAAGTAAGAGCAGAGTTTAGGGGCTTCCTGGGGTGTACTAGGCACTAGGAGGGACTGGAACATCCGTGGCAGTTGTGGGGTCAGATGCTAGCACTCTGGATGTAACAAGTAGAACCTCAGACTGTGTGGCGGTGTCTGAGGCCAGAAAACAAAGCTCCGCCTACTATGAAGCTAGCTCGGGGACCTGGGAACTAATAGACTCACCCGGTGATGGCTGTGTAGTCGAGGGAGAGACCTTGGAGACCATGTTTGCAATGGAATATGCAATTGCTGTCTGCACATCTGCTTCCTCCTCAACCTGTGTATCTGTAGAGACAACAATTTGTTTGCCTCTACTGTCCCGTTGATCATCATTCCCCTCAAGTAATGCCTCCTCAGTCTCCCCCCAGACCCTCCGAATTCTTCCTCTAAATGAGTGTCAATGTGCTCAACAAAGTTTGGAGATTTTGAAGCCTCAGTACCCTGGGCCTACAGAGCTGTCATGAGGTTTTTGAAATCCAGGTCCAGGCTCAGAATGTGGGGGGTATCAGTTCCCTGCTCCCCTTCCTCTGGAAGAAGGGAGGTCAATCAAACTCCAAATTCTACATCTTGTGCAACTCTAATATCAACTCAGCAACATCCTTTTGGAGTTGAGGCATATTTCCAGCTTCTCCTCACTCGACCCTCTCTAGACGCACTTCAAAGTGCTTGACTTGATCTTTATAGGATTGCTGTTATTTTTAAAGAACGCTCACTGAGGTTTGGATAGGGACAAGTGTTTGCCGGATGAGAGCTGGAAGTTCTTTTGTCAGTATGTCTACTTTAGCATTGGCATGTTGTGCTAGTAGACCAAGCTTCGAGAGAGTAGGCAAGGAAGTAGGTGGTTGTGTATTGGTTGGTCTGGGAATGGATGTGGAGATGGCTGGTGCAGAAGGACTGTCAGGAATTGAGGGAGCAGCAGGTGTTGCTGAGTCTGATGGAGGAGTGAGTGAAGTCTTTGGTGGGTTGTCTATCATCTTTTCTGCGGCATCACTGATAGGGATGGAAATTGGGGCGGGACACGACAGGGCGGGGCAGGGGATACTATTAATGGGGCGGGGCAGGGGAAAATTTAAATGGGGCAAGGCAGGGCAGGGCATGGTAAAATGTTATTTTTTAAAAACAATAATAGGTTAGGGCAGGGTAGGGCAAGGTCCGAAATAATAGATGGATCGGGTAAAATAAAGTGACCCGCGTGTTTTATAATTTTTTTCCAATTGGCAGACGACAATGAATCCTTAATCCCTAATTCCCTATAATATTTCACATTTCAAGTTTTCAACTTTCTTCTTGAAAGCACCGTCGCCAGAGGACTGAGGAGGTTGCTGCCTTGCTGGTTGTCCATGCTTTCAAGTTTTAAATTATTGCTCCATTTCCCAATTTCTTCTTGAAGGCCCGTCGACCACATTTCAGTTTCAAGCCCTCGCCATCGCCGCTCTTCCAAAAAGATATTGAAACCTCAAACCCTTCCCTTCAGTTCTTCATTTCTTCTAATTTTCCAGGCAAAATTTGATCTCCAATAATTAATAAGTTTCAAGGTGACGCTCTCTTACTTTCAGCTTCTCTTTTCATTGTAAAAACTATTATCTCTCTCTTGATTTTTGGCTTTTTTGCTATGTTTCTTGATATCTCAAGAAAAATGCCTAGACTTTACTATTTTTTCTTATTCTACAGTAAAAATAATTTATCGATATCGTAAATTGGTTATCGATATTGAGCTGTTGAATGTTCTTGTTGCTGCATTTCTTGCCGCCGACGAGGTGTTTGATTTTTTGCCAGTAGAGTGATGTTTTGACACTCATTTGCTGCATTTCTTGCTGCCTGCAGTCTGCTTTGCATTCCACATAGTCTGATATGCATTCCACAAATTTTTGGACTTCACATAAATCAACTCACATTCAAATAAATCATCTTAAAATTCAAGAAACCAAAGGTTGTTATGACTCAATAATTAAGCAACATTCTGTTACATATCTCTCAACCATTTTTTTTGTTGGGCCCTCAATTCTGAAAGTAAAATGAACAACTAAACTAAAACTTGTTTTGAGAACAAAGCAACAATGTACAAATTATTTTTTTTTATAAAAAAATACAAATTGCAGGATGATGAAGAGAGATTGAAAACTTACGACATTATGTTTAAACCCCATTCCACTTCCACCATTTTTGTTTAAACCTAATGTCAATTCTTGTTAGTTAAATGATGGCCATTCTACCCTATTAGCTAAATCGACTGAGTTATGTTTTTAAGCTTTCCTGATATCCTGTTGAGATATCACACCTGCTGCACTGTGCTATCTTGATCCTTATGCCTATGATATCATGTTGCATTGTTTCAGTTAAATAAAATGAATCCTACAACTATTTACACTCTCATGTTGATTTGTTTGACTCCAATTGATAACTTGTTTATGATACTCTGATTAAATGATTCATGTATTTATTGTGGTGGTCTGAAATAAAATAAATCATATAATGAACCTTGTTGGTCTGCTCACATATCTGGGTGAAACTTTTTAGGACCAGTTATGCAATGAGTGTCACTGTTTTACCATCTCATGATTGGTTGAGCTTTGTCATAGTAGCTAAGAGTCATATATATTGATGTATTGGCTGAATGATACATATATGACTTATGCACCTATCTATACATATTAGTATGTTGTATTTGTAATACATATTAGTATGTTGTATGGCTAATTATATGAATATTTGTAATAGGTAATCATGGCATCTCAAAATGAAGAGAATCTACCAACTTCTTCTTCTAATGCTATTTCCTTAGACGACGAGAGTCAAAGGCCTTTACAATCTGATGAGTTGTTGAAATGGCAAAAAGGAGATATTCCCGAGCATGGAATCATTTCGAGCTGGTGAAGTTTAATGATGTTCCATATGGTGTTTGTAAGTATTGCAACCGCCGTTATAAAAATGCTAGAAATTGTGGTACAATATCTATGTTAGATCACATACCTAAGTGTCCTAAAAGGCCAAGAGATGTACAAAATGAGGGTGATATTGGGGGTGGTTATTTTTATCAAGACGTTTCACGTAAACAACTTGCACATGCCATTATTTTACACGAGTATCCACTCTCTATAGTTGATCATGTGGGATTTAGGAACTTTGTTGCGGGTCTCCAGCCTATGTTTAAGATGGTTTCTAGAAATACAATCAAGAATGACATAATGAAAATTTTTGACAATTTTAAATCGCAAACTTCTAAGTTGCTGGAGAAAGTCACGAGTAGAATTGCAATAACAACCGATATGTGGACTTCCAATAGTAACAAAAAAGGGTTCATGGCTATTACTGATCATTTCATTGATGATTCATAGAGGCTTCAAAGTCATATTCTGAGATTTGCTTATGTCCCTGCTCCACATGATAAAGATGCCTTGTGTGGTGCTTTGGTTAATTGTTTGTTTGATTGGAATCTTGAACGAAAAATATCAACTATCACAGTTGATAATGCTAGCACAAACAATGTTATGATTAAAACTTTATTGGATGAGAAACTTAATAAAAAAGATTTGTTGTTGAGTGGTCGAGTATGTCATGTGCGTTGTGCTGCACATATTTTAAATTTTATTGTGCAAAAAGGGTTAAGGTGATAGGAGATAGTATTAGCAAAGTGCGTTATAGTGTCTTGTATTGGATTGGATCAGCTGGCAGAATTGAGAGGTTTGTAGAAGCCGCACGTTTGGTTCACTGTTCTTGTAATAAAAAGTTGGAGTATGATTGTCCTACTCGGTGGAACTCAACATATGTAATGTTGAGAACAGTTATAGAATACAAAGAGGTGTTTAACAAGTTGAGTCTAACTGACAAAAAATATCACTTGTATCCAGCTGAAGAGCAATGGAGTAATGCAGAAGATGTTTCTTATAAGCTCAAACTTTTTTATCATATCACTGAACAGTTTTCAGGAACTCAATATCCAACTTCTAGTCAATACTTTACAAAAGTTTTTCAAATTAACCTAGAATTGGAAGCTTGGGTGAATGAGTTTAATCCTGTGATTAGCACTATGGCATCTGCGATGTTGTTGAAATTTTAAAAATATTGGGATGATGTGCATATTTTGATGGGAGTACCTGCAATCTTTGATCCACGGTACAAGATGAAGTTGGTAGAGTTCTTTCTTCCACTAATTTATGGTCAAGAAGATTCAACTAAAATTCAAGAAGTTCGATCCAATTGTTATGATCTCTTTCAAGATTATAAGAGTAAATTATCTGCTCCACATGATTCATTAGCATCTAGTTCTAGTGAAGTCACTAGTTTTACTCAGGGTGAATTTTGAGCTTTGATAGATTTGTAGCTTCAACTGGAGCTACCGTGGAGAAAACATCAGAGTTGGATATGTACTTATAAGAAGACCTACTACCTCGAACCCCTTCATTTGACAATTTGAGTTGGTGGAAGACAAATGGATTGAAATTTTCTCCATTGCAAAAAATGGCTCGTGATCTCTTAGCCATTCCCGTGTCTACTGTTACTTCAGAATCGGCATTTGGCACTAGTGGGAGGTTGATTAGCCCTCATCGGAGTAGACTCCACCCCACTACTTTGGAAGATTTAATGTGTGCTCACACGTGGTTATGGAATGACTTAAATGGTAAGTAATTTTCTCATTATTGTCTTAATAGGTATTCAATTGTTTAATACTATATTGATACATTGAACTATGCATTTTTTCTATTCGGTTTGACATTAACGGTTGATCAAGTTTCATGTCCAACATTGCTTGATGAAGAGGAAGAGCCGGATTCAAGTGGTTTATCGCAACTATGAGACCCTTGACATGCTTACATCCCTTTTGTTCCTCTTAATTTAGTAAGGGAGGCTTCTGTTGTGTATTATTGAAACTTAAACAGTTTGATGAAACTTTTCGAAAGGCTTCTGTTATATCACATTCACCATATCATTAAACAAAATGCAACTCTGCTTTTGACTGTACAACATTTTTTGGTCTTAAAATTCCTTTAACCTTAAGGTCAGTGCGGCAAAGAAGTTAGAAACGGAAATTTTTCTTGAGATTTGATATTTACAATAACCATCAGTGCATCACAATGTTTTATTTGGTAACCATTACTCCTCTTGGGCCAGGGTAAGTGCAGATGGATTCCAATTCTAAGAACACGACAAGTTGCTCTCATTATGTGCTGGAATGTTGCACTTCCTTATTGTACGACTGCGATTTTGCAATTACATAACTGATTCTCTTTCTTTTGAAAACGTGTTAAGAGATTAAAATATACTACCGTAAGCTAGTACGCCCAAAATTTGTCTCTAGTCTCCTAACATGTTTATATATCTTAACAAGTATCATTGAGGAAATTTGTTAAGGATTAAGTATATAATCACAAAAGCGAAGTTGCACAATAAGGCACACCATGCAAGTGTTGTGATATTTCTAAAAATTGGACAAATGTCTTTCCAAGTGGCAATGAAGAGATTATTGTGGCAATCTTACATGGGAAATTCAAGCCAAGTGTTATACACTTGTCATGATCTAAGAAGGCCATCAGAATATTTACAGTAACCATCACAATTCAAATTTCAAATTCAATTAAATTGGTTCACATAAATTAAAATAATGGGATTAGTAGTGTCATGCAGATCATTTACATTTTTCTGATGCTCCAAAAGGCCTCTTTCGTACCTGGGATTACTAAATTAATAAAAAAGGTTTTTAAAAAAAAGTAAACATAATATTACAAATTATAAAGAAAAAAATACAGGAGAGCCTAAACGGGGCGGGGCGGGGCAGGATGGGGCAAAATTTGAAAAAAATGCTAAATAGGGCAGCGCGGGGCGGGTCAAAATATTAGTAGGTCAAAGCTTGCCCCGCCCCGCCCTAACCTGGCCTGCCCCATTTTACACCCCTAATCACTGATCTGGGTGATGGTAATATCTTGAACGGCCTTTTTGATGCGGTCATGTTTGGGGATAGAAGGCACTTCCCCAGCTTTACACAAAGCACTGATCAAACATGGGAAGGGGAGTGATTTTCTTTCTGATTCACTCTGATTCCAATCTCCCGGAATATAATTTCTCCCACGTCAACTTTAATGCCCGTAATGATGCATGCAATGAGGATTACCTTCTCGATGCTTATGTTGGTTTCATTTCTAGTAGGCATTAAATGAGAGCAGACAAAACTGAGCCAATACCGGCCTTCCAGGGTGAAATCCATCTTGTGAATTTTTTGGCATGGAGCTATCCAGGAGGGAGTTCCCTTGGCTATGACGGAAGCAATCCCAGCATGCTCTGATTCCTTATTGGCAAGTTTGGCATCATATTCAGCTGTGCCTGATGACCAATCCTCAAAATATATGTCGTTGATTGACGCGGCATCACAGAGTAATTGGACCCCTCGAACTTGGACAAACTACAAGAATACACGGTTCTTCTTCTGCTCAGCATTCCTGGAGGGAGCATAAGCAGCATAGAATTCCCTCACAAGCGTCTCGTTAGACTCCCATGGTACTTGAGTGAAGAACTCCCATTTTCTTTTCTTTTTTTAATATTTTCAAGCACATGAGGGTAATGTTCTTTTAAACCGTTCAGACCTAGCTAATTCTCTTCAATGATTTTTCTCTTTGCTAAGCCATTTTGTACAAGTTCCAAGAGCTTGGAACCCCAAATCGGAGATCTTCACCACTTTTTCGCCGTGTTTCAGCATGGAGATCAACAGATGGCATAAGATCAGTATGTGCCTCCTCCTCTTCAGACTGGTAGGTGTGCTCAGATATGTTTCTGGCTGTTTCAGGCCTTGGGCGTTTGGATTGTTGTGCTTGTTGGCTCAGGTCAGCAGCTCATTTGTTTCCTCAAGCAGGAGGTGATCGCAATGCGAGAGACTTCTTTACTTCCATTCCTGTCAATGAATCAATAGGTGGGTAGTTTATATATCATGGGAAACATATTAAGAGAATATAAAGGAATCCGTATTTACGAGGATTTATATGATCGCATAACAACTTTGCGAGCCGCAAACCCATCACAAAATTACAGCACTCAGAAGCCAAAGCAAGAATGTGATCGCAGAAGTGGCCGCAGAACAACTTCTGCGACTGCATATTGGTCGCGTTTTTTCTCACCAGATATGGCATGTTATCTGCCTCAGTCTGCGGCACTTTCGCAGTCTATGAAATGATTCTGCAATCGTAAACCCAACCGTAGAAGGTCTTTTTAGAAGGCTACCTAGGGCACCAAAATGCAACGACTCTGCGGGCCGCAGAGTAGTTATGCAGACCGTAAAGTTCATCGTCCTCAATCAAAAATTGACCCACCCAACTTATCGAGCGTCTAACAGCTAAAATCAGACATTGCACACCCAATACATAGAAAACTTCTCCAACCCATATTCTAGGCACTTATTTTGTGGGTTAAATCCCTAAGACCCAGTTATCCCATAGCATCAATTTTTTTCCAAACACTGATTCTTACACCAATTACGCACACACAGAAAGTGATTGAGAAGAATGGGAAGGGAATTGCAAGCACACGATCTTCTGTAACCAGATTAAGCAAGAGAAGAAAAAGGGAAATTTACATACCAGATATCTGAGCAGATGAAGAATGTTTCCTGAGATACGAACCAGGTGACCTCTTTCTATGCAATTATGTTTATCTTTTTGTGATTTTGTGTAGTTAATCCGATGTTTTTGATCTTTTCTTGTTCTTCTTTTTTTTTTTATCTCTTTTGTGTTGTGCGGTACTTATGTGTGTGGGAGTGAGGGTGTGTGACTGAAATGCGAAGGGGGTTAGGGTTTAGTACTTGGTATTTCTACAATGGAAAAGTAGATCGCATAACACATTATGCGGTCGCATATGTGTTATACGATGAGTTAGTGACTGCTTAGCTAAAATCCACTATGTGATGCATTCTACGGTTGCATAATCATTATGCGAGCTGTAGAAATAGAAATCCCACCGCATTTTTGAGGAACAAAATTGCATTTTCTGCTTAGTATGTCTCCAACCACTATGCGGTCCGCAAAGACATTATGCGATCGCATAGTTGCTACAGACCACAAGTCTTTCTTTCCTTCCTTCTTCTTAGTCCTTGCACCTTGTTTCATTGTATTTTGAGCTACCTGCATTCTGACACACACGTCAAACTGCTCAACACTAACAAATAAACCTACATAAATTAAAATCTAACAAAAGAATGTTACCACACATGAGTTTCCTCCCAAGAAGAGCTTGATCTAACGTCGTGGCATGATGATGTTGACCCCATTTGGGCTAATCAGTGGTGGGGGATGGTGTAGGACTATCCTTGAGTGTGAATTGTTCTACCAGCCTTTCATCTGTGATACCAAGGTAATTCTTGACCCGTTGGCCATTTACTTTGAAAGTTCGAGTCCTGTCCTCCAACTCCAATTCAATAGCGCCATAGGGGGACACATTCACAAATTTGAACGGGCCAAACCATTTGGATTTGAGTTTGCCCGGAAATAACTTGAGTCTAGAGTTGAAGAGTAAGACCAAGTCACCGAATTTGAATTCTCGCTTCAAAATCTTCTTGTCATGAACAAACTTCATTATCTCCTTATACATGGCTGCACTATCATAGGCATGGAGACGGAATTCTTCCATCTAATTGAGTTGTGTCATTCTTAGGTTAGCAGCTTTGGCCCAATCAAGATTCAACCTTTTTAATGCCCACACGGCTTTGTGTTCAAGCTCCACTGGCAAGTGACACACCTTACCAAAAACCAAACGGTATGGTGAGGTTCCAATGGGAGTCTTAGATGTTGTGTGATATGCCCACAATGCATCATCTAGCTTCCTTGACCAGTCAGTCCTATTTGCATTAACAGTTTTTGCTAGGATGTTTTTGATCTCCCTGTTGGAAACTTCAACCTGGCTTCTCGACTGAGGATGATAAGGGGTGACCACCTTGTGCTTGACTTCATACTTTTCGAATAGCCCGGTGAAGGCCTTGTTGCAAAAGTGAGAACCACCATCACTAAGGATGGCCCTGGGGGTACCAAACTGCGTAAATACGTTCTTCTTCAAGAAAGCGGACACACTCTTTGCCTCATTGTTGGGCAAGGCGATTGCCTTGATCCATTTGGAGACATAGTCCACAGCCACCAAGATATATGTCATGCCATAAGAGCTCACGAAGGGACCCATGAAGTCTATCCCCCACACATCAAAGATCTCGACCTCCATTACAAAGTCCATAGGAATCTCATGTCTTCTAGAAATTGACCATTGTCTTTGACATTGATCACATGCCTTGACCATTTGATTTGTGTCTTCGTAGATTGAAGGCCAATTGTAGCCACATTCAAGCACTTTTTCCGCAATATGGTTTCCACCATGACGGCCCCCAACTGGGGAGTCATGATATGCTTTGAAAATTTGCATTACCTCATCTTCCAGAACACAATGCTGAATTATGTTGTCGGCACAAATACGGAATGAAAGGGTTCCTCCCAATGGTATTGCCTACACTCCCGCAAGAACTTTTTCTTTTGATAAGCTTCCAATCCATCGGGATTAAGGTCACTGACCAAAAGGTTAGCGATGTCGGCATACCAAGGAGAAAAGGTTCTAGACAATGCCAATATGTGCTCATATGGAAAGGAATCGTTAACTTCAAGATCTTCTTTTGGTTTCCTTGCCTCTTCAAGCCTAGATAGGTGATCCGCAACTTGATTCTTAGTCCCTTTCCTATCCTTGACTTCAAAGTCAAACTCTTGTAACAAAAGAACCACCTAATCAATCTTGGTTTAGCATCCTTCTTCGCCATAAGATAGCGGAGAGCATCATTATCAGTGTAAACTATCACTTTGGACCCCAACAAATAGGCCCGGAATTTTTCAAAAGCATAAACAATGGCAAGCAATTCTTGCTCAGTCACCGTGTAATTCATTTGTGCTCCATTGAATGTCTTGCTTGCATAGTAGACAGGATTAAGGATCTTGTTATGCCATTGACCAAGTACCACCCCAATAGCAACACCACTGGCGTCACACATAAGTTTAAATGCAAGGGACCAATCAGGTGTAACAATAATAGGTGTCGTGGTGAGCCTTGCTTTCAATTTATCAAAAGCTTTTAGAAACTTCTCATCAAATTCAAACTTTGCATCTTTTTCAAGTAGTTTGTACATGGAATTTGCAATTTTTGAGAAGTCCTTGATAAAACGCCTATAAAAACTGGATTGCCCCAAAAGCTTCAGACACCTTTTACTGAAGTGGGGGGAGGAAGCTTGGAAATGATTTCGATCTTTGCCTGATCAAACTCTATGCCTTGCTTGGAAATTTTGTGTCCCATAATAGTGCCCTCGTCCACCATGAATTGGCACTTTTCCCAATTTAGCACAAAGTTGGTTTCCTCACATCTTTTGAGCACTTGTCTAAGGTTGTCAAGGAAATGCTCAAAAGAGTCACCAACTACAGAGAGGTCATCCATAAACACCTCTAAGAAATCCTCCAACATGTCAGAGAAGATTGACATCATGCACCTTTGAAAGGTAGTCGGGACATTGCATAGCCCAAATGGCATACGGCTAAAGGCAAAGGTCCCATACAGGCATGTGAATGTTGTCTTCTCTTGATCTTCTAAAGCGATGTTGATTTGGTTATAGCCATAATAACCATCCAAGAAGCAATAGAATGACCTTCCCGCTAGCCGATCAAGCATTTGATCTATAAAAGGCATAGGGAAATGGTCATTGCAAGTAGCACTGTTGAGCTTTCGGTAGTCCATGAAAACTCTCCTCCCGGTCACCGTCCTCTCATTTTGTCATTTTGAATCACGGTCATGCCTCCTTTCTTTGGCACACATTGCACTAGACTCACCAAGGGCTATCGGCAATGAGGTAGACTACCCCGACATCTAACCATTTTATGATTTCTTTCTTCACCACCTCTTGCATGGAAGTGTTTAACATTTTTTGATGCTCCACGCTAGGTTTGCTCTCTTGCTCCAATTATATCTTATGCTCACAAATTCCATCGGGGATCCCTCAGATGTCCGCTATTGTTCACCCAATGGCCTATCTTAAGTGCGGTGAAAGTGGCTTGAGTTCAAGTTGTGGCGGCTCGATAATTGAAGGCTTAGCGGGAGGAGCGACTCTATTCTCTAAGTCAAGAGAAAGTTTCTTTGGTGCATAAGTGTAGGACCCAATCCCTTCTAATGCATTACCGATTCCATGTATCCCTCCATGTCTTCACCATCAAAATTCACCAAAATAGCCGCCAATGACTCACCAAGGCATTCTTCTTCCATATTCAACTCTATTGCATCCTCTTCTTCATCAACAATATCAATGATTGAGATGCTTTCATATGCATGTGGCAATTTCATAACCTTACTCTCTTGAAGGTAACCTCTTCATCATTAACTCGGAACTTGATATCATTTCGTTCTGAATCCATGAGTGCTCTTCTGGTAGAAAGGAATGGTCTCCCTAAGATTATGGGGATTTCTTTATCAACAGTACAATCAAGGATCACAAAGTCGGCAGGGAGGAGGAATATTCCCACTTTCACAAGAACATCATCAACAATCCCCACAGGTATCTTTATTGAACGATCAGCCATTTGCAACCTCATACTTGTAGGCCTCGGCATATCTAACCCAACTTGCTTGTAAATAGAAAGAAGCATTAAGTTGATGCTATCCCCATTATCACAAAGAGCTCGTGCAAAATTGTGCAACCTGATAGTGCATGAAATGGTAAAGCTCTCGGGTCTTCTTTCTTTTGAATGATGGTTGTTGCAATGATGGAACTTACCCGGTGAGTCACATTCACCACTTCATTCTTGGTGGTTTTATTCTTGGTGATCAAGTCCTTCAAGTATTTATCAAAACCTGACATCTCTTGAAATGCTTCCACAAATGGAATGTTCACCGATAATTGCTTGAGAATGTCATAGAATTTATCGAGTTTGCTATCATCAACCCTCCTATCAAGTATTTGAGGGAAAGGAGGGGGAGGTCTAGGAATTGGTGCTAGAGCTTTTGGTGTCTATTTTACCTTTTCCTTAACCTCTTCACGGTTCACTTCTTGAATCTTCACTTCCTTTGGGAGTCTTTCAACTTCAACAACAATTGGCACCTCAACTTGTGCCTCAACCTCTTGTTCAAGATCTTCCACTTCGACCATTTTTCATTATCTCCTTGAAGTATTTTTCCACTTCAAGTTGTGATCTCCATACAATGAGAAACTGAACCACTCCCATTACCTTTCGGGTTCGCTAGTGTGTCACTTGGGAGTGTGCCCTTTTGCTTCGGATTTTTCTCTCCTAATAGATCTCTCTTGAATTTATAACTTTTGATGCGGTGCGGGACCCCACAAGCTCGATCATGTTCTTCATTGAAGTGTCAGATCTTTCTTGATTTTGCAATACTCTTTCAAGCATGTTCTCCAATTTGGACTCACTTGAAGAACTTTCCTTCCAATGCGAAGAGTTAGAGTATTTCCCTTTTGGTGGAACATAGGGGTTTGAACTCCGATTTGAATAGTTGTTATTATCGTTACTCCAATTATCTTGATTTGAACTACCTTGATCATTTCACCATTATTGATGGCCTTGCCCTTGCGGGTTAGATCTCAATTGGTTTTGTTGTCCAGGACCTTGGTAGGGTTGTCTTTGGTAACCACCTTGAGATTTGTTGACATAATTTGCTTCCTCGTAATCCTCATTTGATAAGGGTTGCACATCTTCCACAACATTCACCTTTTTTGTTTGGATTTCATTAAACATCTTGGTCAACACATTGATGTTGGTAGCAAGCCCGACAATTACTTGATCTCTTTCTTGGTTCTCCTTAATCATGTTGGTCAAGGAGGGAGTACCATATGAAATTCCACCCATAGTGTCTTTCGAGTTCCAAGCTTAGTTATGTTTTGTCATCTTGTCAAGAATTTGTGTGACCCTTGCAAATGTTTTATCCATAAAAGATCCATCAGCTGCATTTTTGGCTATGGATTGGTTCATCGGATCCATGCCCATGTAAAACTTCTCCAACAAGATGTTGTTCGGAAAACCATGATTCAGCGACCTCACTGGATATAGCTTGAATCAATCCCATGCCTCATGTAGATGCTCTCCTGGTAGTTGCTTGAAGAAGGAAATTTTATCTCGGAGCTCGGACTTCTTGCTTTACGGGAATCATTTAGCTAGGAAAGTTCGGACGAGTTCGGGCCAAGTATGAATGGAATTAGGTTGTAGATTTTGGATCCATTTCCTAGCCTCTCCGACTAGGGAGTACTTGAACACCCTCAGCCTTAGGGCATCATCTGAAACGTGATTCTTCTTATGCATCGCACACACACCAAAGAAGTTTCTGAGATGTTGTGTCGGATTATCATCAGTGGAATTTCTGAAAAACCCCTCTGCTTTGAGCATTAGGATTAGACCGTGTTCCACCTTGAAAGTGGCAGCATCAACTCTTAGAGGGACAATGGCATTTGTACCCTCAATATACTCATATATAACCGCAAAAGGGTTTTCTTCTTCTAACTCGGTCGTGTTTACCTAGTAACACCAAGCAAAGTGTGATGGAGTAGAAGAAGACGTAAAGTAAAGCACACACTAAATAGTAATTTCAAAACCTTATTCCCCGGCAGCAACGCCAAAATTTGATACGCTCAAATTACACCTAAATAAATGGTGTAAGGTGATCGATGTCAAATATAATAACCCAACTAGGTTGGGGTCGAATCACACAGGAAATATGTGTGAAAAGGTTACATGAATAGTGTGAAACTTGACATAAGTTGTAAATTTACTCTGTTAGCTTAAAAGGGAAGGTTGTAATTATGTGTAATAAATAAAATTATTGTGTTGTGAGAATGTCATTAATTTGATTAAGGAAACCAAGGTTGTGTCCCCATCAATGGAATGTAATACTATCGGTATTAATATGATATATTTCTAATGGAAGGTCCAAATGGTTTCTAAGTGACTACCCAATATTTCCCAATAGTTGGGTAGTATTTTCTCTTTATGATTTTTCCAAATATAAAAGAGTTGCGATTAAGAAAACCAATTTATGCCAAATAGAAATCACTTATTCCTAAGCGATTCTATTAAACAAGATTTAGAGCTTTGAGTTTTTTATATTCAATTCTACCAAACCCTAACCCACTTTTCCAAGTAAAGATAGAGTGA